>CANUEX010107595.1:0-56298 GCA_948099535.1 Jatropha multifida
AAACCAAGTTAAACGAGCTTGGTGAGGTAGACAAACACAAAGCAAGGTTAGTCGTAAGAGGCTATACTCAGAAACATGGGGTTGATTACACTGAGGTCTTTGCCCTTGTGGCTAGAATGGACACTGTAAGGATGATTATAGCACTTGCGGCTCAAAATGGTTGGATGCTTTATCAATTGGATGTTAAATCAGCCTTTTTGCATGGAGAATTGGAAGAAGATGTCTTTGTAGAGCAACCAAAAGGCTATGTCAAGAAAGGGAGTGAGCAACTAGTATACAAACTGAATAAGGCGCTCTACGGGTTAAAACAGGAACCCCGAGCCTGGTTCAGTCGAATTGAATCTTATTTTATCAAGGAGGGATTCCAAAGCATTTCCAGTGAACACACTTTTTGTCAAAAGAAGGGGAGGTAAAATTCTGATTGTAAGTGTGTATGTTGATGATCTATTGTTTACCAGTAATGATGTATTAATGTTGGGAGAATTTAAAAGTTCCATGAAGAGTGAATTTGAGATGACTGATCTCGGTCAAATGAGATTTTTCCTGGGTATTGAAGTCTTACAACGCTCAAATGGAATTTTTATCAGTCAAAGGAAGTATGCAGCTAAGGTTTTGAAGCATTTTGAGGTAGAAAACTTCAACACTGTAAGTAATCCAATTGTTCCTGGACAGAGAATCGATAAAGATAAAGATGGTGTCAAAGCAGATGAGAGTTTGTACAAACAGATTGTGGGAAGTCTGATGTATCTTACTGCCACACGGCCTGATTTAATGTTTGTGGTGAGTTTAATTAGTCGTTTCATGGCATGTCCAACGCAATTACACATTGTAGCAGTAAAAAAGGTTTTGCGGTACTTAAAAGGCACAACTGGTTATGGGATTTTCTATAAAAGGGGCAGAGATGGTAAATTAATTGGATTCACTGACAGTGATTATGCTGGTGACATGGAGGACAGCAAAAGCACTTCAGGTTACGTATTTATGATGAATGGAGGAGCAGTAGCCTGGTCATCTAGAAAACAACCCATAATCACTTTGTCGACAACAGAAGCAGAGTTCGTAGCTGCTGCTGCTTGCGCATGTCAAGCCATTTGGAAGAGACAAATACTCAGTGAGATTGGGCATTCATAAAAGGAAGGAACGAAAATTATGTGTGATAATACTTCAACCATAAAACTATCAAAGAATCCGGTTTACATGGGCGTTCAAATATCAGGGTAAGGTTTCATTTCCTCAGAGATCTTACCAAAGAAGGAACAGTAAACTTATTATTTTGTGGCACTCACGATCAGCTTGCTGATCTGTTTACAAAGCCTCTCAAGTTGGAAGCCTTTTAGAAATTACGAAGGAAGCTTGGCGTCTGTGATATTTCAGATTTAAACTAATTCTTTTTAGCCAAGAATAAGTTTAAGGGAGGGTATGTTAGGAGTTGATTAGTTTTTGGATTCTGTTGAATAAAGACCTATTCTTTAGGGAAGTCCTATTCTTTAGGAGAGTCCTGGTCTTATGGATTTATTTGTTTTTGCTGTTTACATTTTTGTTTTGACTTTATTGTAAGGCTATATATAGCCAAGTCTGAACCGTTTAATGGTAGCAAATAAGAATTCCAGTTGTTCAAAGTTCTTTTTTCAAGTTTCTCTTAAGCTTTAACAATTCAGAGGTTGTAAAGGGAGAATCAAGAGACAGAGTGTGAAAAAAAGAAAGGAAAAAATATATAGGGAATATATATATATATTTCAAAAGAATTCAAAAGCTTTACTTTGCTCTTCAAAAAAAAGAAAAGGAAAGTTAAAGAAAGAAAAAAAAATAGAAAATAAGAAACAAAATCATAAAGAAAAAAAAAAGAAAATATTACTCACCTGAAAGAAGATGTGGGTGATCTAGAAGATAAACTCGGTTTGTATAGGCAGAAGAGCATTTGAGTCAATGTTGTTGCACTGCCTCATCTACACTGGAAGATGAAAGTGAGTGCGGATGATCGATGAACTATATTTGAGCAAGCAGTAGCAAAGAGGAGATGTTTATGAAAGAAAGAGGATAGGGATTTATTTATTGAAGGAGAGATTGTTTTGGACTGAAATGCTGCCATTTAGAATGGGTGTGTAGAATCAAGTTATTATTATTGAATCTGAATAGTAACCCACAAAGAATTAACCACTTAAGGTGCTGTTGTTAGGGCAATCTTTCTTCAGAGCCAATAAAGCAGGGGAGAAGGAAGCATGAATTTCGCAGTGAAGGCATGCATGCAGTAGCAACAAAGCTTCAACAGGAGTTTTTCAGTCACTGACTTTTGTTTAAAAAAAAATAAAAAGAAAAAGAGAATGAAATCATGGATACTCTTTGCATTTTTTACAAGTTTTAGGAAATAAAAAATAAAAAGAAAAAAAAAGATGAGATGGCATCCACCATGGCAATGTAATTTGCCAAATATGTTATTATAGTCCACGTCATCACACGTGTGATTCACACAATGTTTTTTGTTCTCCTCAAGTATGTAAATATTACAAAAAATAAATTTTAAGGGGCCATAATGTCATTTCAAAAGTACAGGAGGCCACAAGACTTTCATGCACAAATTCGGGGTGAAATTTATGTATTCGGCCTATTAAATATATTTATATAGTATAGAATGTATGATGTATGTATACAGATAATGATATGCATTATTCACAGTGATAGAAGAAAAAACAATCTTTAATTTGGATTTTGATTAGCAGAAGCGATAGACGAACTCAGACAATCTAGATAAAACGTAAATATAAGGAAAGACTACATTAGACAAATCACTTAATAAGAAATTAAAGAATTAATTTTGTATATAGTTACTTAGATATTTAACTATTATAATTAATCTAGATTTTTATCGAAATTTTGGCAGCATTCCCTTTAAAATAGAACTTTCTATTAACAATCAAAATTGAGTTTTGAGAGTATTTAAAAATTTGTCCTCCCTTTAGAGTAAATTTGGCATATATATACACTAGAGTTAAGATAAATCCTATTAGGATAAAAATTATGAGAATCCTGTATTATCTAGTAATTAGAGTTCTCTTAGGAATCTAGTATTATTATTTGATATATTTTATTATTATATATTAACACTTTCCATTTGTTCAAATATTAACAACATAATCTACTTATCAATTATTATTCACACAACCCATCCATCGGGCAATCAATGATTCAAATATCCAACTACTATAGATATTAATTTTATTATCAACTCTTAGCTTATGAATTAAAATAGATCTTCGATTTGATCTTGATACATCCTTATATATCATTCTAGATTAGCTACTAAAATTAATAATTCCATTAACTTATCATATCTTTTAAATAACCTAATTCATTATAATCTTAATTCATATAATATTATTCTGATTCCAAAATAATTGACACCTATCTAGAAATGAGTTTGCTTTTACTTAAATTACATTTTGTATCCAAAATAACTCATATAACACTAAATGTTTAATTTACTTCCTCATTTGGTCCTTAACCCTTTATAATCATTAGTTCAAACTAAATTAAGGAACTAATTTCTCCTCAAAGAATGCATATATATACATATAATAAAATTAAGGTAAAAAATATTTTAATTTTTTTTGCAAGAAAAATATGTTCATTAATTCAAAGCATAAAGGTCCAATAACATATATGGGATAGAATCCCAAATGTGGAGACAATATAGTAAATTTTAGCAAGTTTATGAGCATCAACATTGGCTTGTCTCCTGACCTACTTGACTTTAATATCAAGCCTACTTTCAAGTAAACATTTATAATCTAAAACAAGCATACTGAACTCAGAATTTTCGTCTTTAGAGGAATAAAGGGCATGAACTAAAACTTGACAGTTTGAAAAAATAAAACTAGCAGTAGCGAGATTAGCACAAGCAAACATTAGATAATGGCGAAGGGCAATTGCTTCAACAATGCGAGGGTCACCATTTCCTTCTTGAAAGCCTGATACAGCATGAATAAAAAACTTTCAATATCTTCTATTATTATAGCAAAGCCAATTAAGTCTTGAGCATGGAGGTTGCACCATCACCAAAAGCTTGCCAACAAGGATTGCAATTATCCAAGCCATTAAGAGATGTTGAATAAGAGCCATGAAAAGCATACTGTGAACAAGTTCCTTTTACTGTAAGTGATGTGGACTTCCATTCATGCATAAAGGAGCATGAAATACTACGAATTTGAGCTGATGAAATGAACTTTTGGCTCCATAAAAATTCATTCTTGGAAATAAATTAGCAGGTTCTTTCTCTCTCGTTCCTAAAATCTGCACAAAAAATTATAGAAAGACAAATCTGCAGCAGGGGTCCCAAAACCACTAATTCTCCATTACTTCACAGCCCTAGGACAATGGACCAAAATGTAATCAAGTTCCCTATCCATACCACAAAATAAACAACCATTATTCAAGGCCACACCCCGCAATCTAAGAACCTCTTTTTTAGGAATCACACACTAGAAGTCCTCCATATAGAATCTTTAACTTTAGGAGGGACATCAAGATTCTAAACTTTGCTCCACACATTCTCATTTAATCTAGGTGGTTCTCTACCTAAAACCCTTCTAGCCACATAATAACCTAATTTAACTGTGTACTTACCTCTTTTATCAAAATGCCACATTAAAGAGTCTCTTCTGCTATGTACACTAAGGGAAATGGTTAGAATGGCTCGAACATCTTGCGCACTAAAGAAATTCATAATCTTCTCAATATCTCACCTCATAGCCTCATTAATTAAAATATCATAAACCCTCATTGAATTATTAATAAAACTCGTTCCATCCTCCACCATAAAACAATCATTTTTAGGAATCCATGGATCACTAACAATCAAAATATCCTCACTATTACCAACCCTCCACCTAACACCTTTGTCTTAACATATTAATCGAAGCTCAGACACTCTTCCAAAAAAAGCTAAGATTATTACCTAGAGAAGCATTTAAAAAATCCCCCTGGGAAGTATTTAACTTTAAAAACCCGATAGAAAAGAGTGTTTATTTTAGTTGAAAGCCTCCATCCTTTTTTACCAAGCATGGTGATGTTAAAACTGTGCAAGTCCCTAAACCCTATACCACTCTCCCTTTTGTGACTACTCATATTATTCCAAGAAATGCAGTTAAGACCCTTATTACTTTCCTTTTTACCATTCCAACAATATCTATTCATCATAACCTACAGTTCATTACATAAAGAAAGTGGAAGCAAAAAGACGCTCATACAATAAGTAGGAATAGCTTGAGCAATAGATTTTAGAAGCACCTCTTTACCCGCCTTAGAAAGAAACCTATTACCCCATCCATTAAGCTTTTTCCACGTCTTATCTTTAATAAAACCAAAAATCTAACGCTTACTATGGCCTATAAGAGAAGGCAAACCCAAATTAGTACCATCACCCAAAGGATTAGAGATACCTAAAATAGAAGAAATATTATCCTTAAGGTGACTACCCACACTAGGACTAAATAGTATACCTGATTTTTGAAAATTGACAGACTGCTCAGACGCTCTTTCATACTCCCTAAGAATATCCTTCACCCTAGTAGCTTCCCTAGCATTAGCCTTAAAGAAGAATAACGAATCATCAATAAATAATAAGTGGGAAACTTTAGGACACCCTATACCCGCTCTACACCCGTGAAGCCATATATGATTTCCCACCTCAGAAAAAGCAGAGAGAGACCCTCAGCACAAATAAGGAATAATTATAGGGAAATAGGGTCACCATGGCTACCCAAAATAATAGGACACATTTGGCTACCATTAACATTTACCATAGAAGCACATTAGAATACAACATAAACATCCAATGAACCCATTTATCCGAGAACCCAAGACATTTAAGCATATCCTGTAAATACTCTCAATCTATCATATGCCTTGCTAATATCTATTTTAAGGCCACAACTTCTAGTCCCACTCCTAGATTTTCTCTTAATACTATGAATGGTCTCAAATGCCACAAAAATATTGTCTGTAATCAACCTTCTCAAAACAGAAGCAGAGTGATTTTCAGAGATAATATGAGAATATTTTCTTAAGCCTATTGGCTAAAAACTTAGACAAGATTTTATAAGGACATTACACAAGGTAATTGGACAAAAATCTTTAATAAATTTCAGGCTATCAATTTTAGGGATTAGGACAATGGTAATATCAGTTAGAGTAAGAGGAAAAATACCTTAAGAGAGCCAAGTATTGCAACTAGCCACCACCTCATTGCCCACAATGTGCCAAAATTTCTGATAAAAGGTTGGATCAAGTCCATCTGGGCTTAGAGCTTTGTCGGGATGAATAGAAAAAATAGCCTCTTTAAATTCTTCATTACTAAATGGAGCCAATAGAAAATCATTGTCTGCTGTGTAACCTTTCTAGAAACAAAATGAAGAAGACGAGCATATTTAGAAACACTATCGACTAAGAACTGAGATTGAAAATAATCAACAATAATTTCCTACATAACTAAAGGATTCAAAAAATTGTCCTCGTTCGCATTCCGCAATTGTTCAATTTTTTTAACTCGTCTCCTGCATTTTATTTGAGAGTGAAAATATTTGGTGTTTTTATCATCAAATTTCATCCAAAAAAGTTTTTCCTGATGACGCCTTAGGACATCCTCTTCTATAAGAATTTTACACCACTCCTGTTTCAACGTCAATGAATCTGCCACATTAAATAAATCTCGATCAGACTCTAGATGTTTTTGAATATTACGCTTGTTACGTCAAAAATCTCTATTTTGATGATAACCCCACTATTTCAAGTATTCAATCATAGTGTCTTTTGCAAATAATATCCACTATACCTATTTTGGGCCAAGAATTTTGAACAACTGATTAAACTTCCTCATCAAGTATCCAAGCAATATCAAATTTTAAAGGGCGAGTCAAATTAGAGTAGCTCATAGGATTCATATCAATTATTAAGGATTATGATCTGAAACTAGAGTGAGAAGAGTCTTGCAAACAGCCTCTAAAAAAATCAACGCTCAATCAGAAAAGGCCATAGCTTTATCTAACTTCTCTCTGATGATGTCGCTATCTCTAGTTTTTCCCTCCCAAGTAAAAGAGTAGTCAAAAGTCAAAAAATTACATAAACTTGTGTCGTTTATGGCCTCCCTAAAATCGTTCAGAAGGTAATTAAAGTGAGGGGCCCCACTTGACTTCTCATAGCCTACAGCTATGTCATTATAATCACCCACACCCAGCCAAGGAGATGTGCTACGAGCAGCGATAGCTCTTAGAAGATTCAAGGAAGCTCTTCGTTTATTATTTTCTGAAAAACTGTAGTAACCAGTCAATCCCTAACTAGAACTTTGAGTTTGGATGCGACAATCTATAAAGTTTTGAGAGAAGTTCATAATAGAGAGGTTCAAATTATTCTTCCAATACAAAAGAGAGACCCTCACCCATACCCAATCTATCCACGAAAAAATAATTATCAAAGTTCAGTAGATGGCTTATCTCCTTGATGCGTGAACTATGCATTTTTGTTTCCATAAGAAAGATAATATTTGGCTTATAGCTCAAAGATAAATCTTTGAGGGCATGAACTGTCCAAGGGTTGCTAATTCCCCGGCAGTTGCAACTTATGATTTTCATTATTTCTGGCTAATCCCCTTTATGGGATTAGCCGATTGTTTATGTGCTGTGGATGAAGACATAGTATTGGCGCTAACTGTAGAATCTTTGAGATTAGAATTGACAGTAGCAGAAGATGTTTTATTATTCCTTGGTCTCTTTTTGGCTTCCCTATATTGATCAATCCATCTTCCCACTCAGTCCAATATTACTAGCCCGTCCCAAATCCATATTGTATGTTTCTATAAAACCTAAGTCAACTCCCCCGTATTCAACATTCAAATTCATTCCATAAAAGGCATCTCTAAAAAATTGCGATCTGAGCATATTATTATCAAAATAAGCGGATCCCATAGATGACGCATGATTTGATGCATGGTCAGAATTTCCTTCTTCACATATCCATGGGCTAATCGTTTGACTGCTTCGACAATAGGGAACACGAATCCTGTCATCCCACTCTAGCGTCAATTCTTCCTTCTTCTTATGCAATTTGAGCTCACAAAAAGAATTTGCATGGCCGAGTTTACCACACAAGTAACAAAAGATTGATAATTATTTGTAGCAAAGTTGAACGTAGGAGACCTTACCACTCCCATCAACAATCCTCTTGCTCCTCTGTAAGGGTTGACGAATATCAAGCTAGATGCGAATTCTCATAGATCTGTTTGGTGAAATAGACAAATTTCTAGTATCATACTCAATAAACGAGCCCACAAAATTCCCCAATGATTTTGCAATGCTTTCACACATATAACCTCGTGCCAAGTCATGGACTTGAACCCAAAAATCTGTATAGAGAAGAGGAATTTTCAGCGGGTCTTCTCCATTATCGATAGAACTCCATACAAGGAGATGCTTGTTAAAAGTCCATGAAGTTCCGTCCTTCACCCGTTCATAGTCAAATCCCGTTCATAATGAACTTCATTTAAAGAGCAAAAAAGGAACCTTTGGTAGATCTGTTATAGTTACCCCACCAAGAGGATGCCAAAGTTTGGCCTAATGGTTTTCATAAATTGAAATTGACCAAATTATAGGTAAGAAACATACCAACGAAACAATATTCATAAGATTGGTGTGTCTCAGTGGAGACGACATTGACAGGAAGCCCATCCTCTTCTGCCTCAATAATGGACAAGTGCACAAAGTCTTGCTCCATGAGTAAAAGAGAATGAATCAATAACAAACCCTATAAAGAGAGAGAGAGAGAACATGCTAACGAGTGCATACGAAGGCCACTATAAGTTAATCCCATACTTTGTGATTTGATTAATTTAATTATACTTCTAACTCTTTTTTCCTTAAATATATATTCCTCAAGATCAAGCATCCATATTATATGTTTTACTTAATTTATCTAAAACTCATACTGTAACTCCATATTTATTAAGATGCTTAATTAATTTATATGATAGTGATTAAAATTTGTTTTAATTTATTAAAGCCTTCTAATTATAATCAATATTTAGGAAATATATTGGAAAAATACAAAAAATATAACACTGCCAGAAATTTGCTTGGCCGGAACCAATAAGGGTGGTGACTGGCGGAGCTTTCAGCAGAGGTAAAGGGTGTTCCCAGCCAAAGACTGACTGCTCATGCCTTTTTATGATCAATCTCACCTGAAAGACAACTAGAGGTGTCTATGTTCGCTGAAACAGACAGACAGAGACAGAGAGAGAGCAAATGAAGATGGCAGTGATAGCAATGGTCGATGATGAGCCACAATGTTGCTATGACGATCAAGATAGTTGGAGCAGTTTGTTGCTTGAGTTGTCGCACTCACCAGAAATGCAAGTGAGTAGAGGACACGAGGTTGAGCGGCAACCAGAGGCTGAGATTATAAGGAGCAGAGGTGAGTTAGTCGAGGGACCGGAGGCTGAGATCGCAAGGAGGAGAGATACAGTCAGGAGAGAGAGAGAGAGAGAGAGAGAGAGAGAGAGAGAGAGAGAGAGAGAGAGAGAGAGAGAGAGAGGTGGTTGACTACCGTTGGAATATGAATTTTCATAAAAATTATTAACCTTTAAATAAGATGTTTAACAATATAGGTTAAACATTTTCATAGATAAAATTAGTTATCCATTATCCATAATTTAAATGCAGCACAATTCAAAAGATCAAAAGATCTTTTATTAAGGTTGTAATGGGGTTTTAGGGGTATAAATTTAGTTTAAGATAGAAAAAGAATAGAAGGTAAATAAAAAACACAAAGAATGCATAATATCATGATTTTCATTATATCAAAACATTTTTTTAACAAGACTAAAGCTACATTTTTTCAAACTTGGCAACTAAAACCACATTTTTAATCAAGTGGCAACTAAAGCCACTTTTCAAATCAATTGGTGACTAAAGCTGCATCTTCACAAACTTGGCGAGTAAAGTCGCTTTTCACATCCATAGTGACTAAAGCCAAAATACTTCCACCTTTCAATCAAATTGGTAACTAAACCCGCTTTTTAATCAGTTAGCAATTAAATCCACTTTTTTCAAATCAAATGACACTGTTTCACCCAAAATGGTAACTAAAGCTAAATTTTAATCTCACGCGCGAGTGCACATACACACACACACACACTTTTCATAATTAAAATCCCTATATCACAATGGAAAGAAGTGCTTGTTGATGATTACCATGGGATAAGTAGGCAGACTTGACTACTAGAACTCGAGTTGCGAATCAAAAATCCATGAAGTTCTTTTTTCTTCTTTCCCTTTTGTGCTTTGTTGGGATTAATTTATTTCTTTTTATTAGGGGACTTGTGATTGGCCTACAATCCCCACAAGGGGCTAGAGACAATACTCATATCAATGCTTTGCATTTTCTTTGTTCGCTTTATTTTTTAATTTGGGGAAACGTGTGGTCATCCTAGAATCCTCTTAAAGGGGTTAAAGATGACATTCATTTTTAATTAGCTCTATATAATTTAAATATTACCTTGTAATCTTTTATTAGAAGATATATGGGCATTCTAGAATCCTTTAAACGAGGCTAAAAATAACACTCCCTTTATATTGTTTCATTGCTTTGTTTATCGCTTTGTTTATTATTTTTCATTCGACGAAACATTAACACTTATGCTAACTAATCGATTGTTTTAAAACTGAAATCCTAGTCCTCGAATCCTCTTTGGTTTTAATGATTTGTGCATTTTATCCATTTGGATCAATGTCAAACTTAAGGTTTCCCTTAAATTTATCCTTCAAAAATAAAAAATGGAAGTGGGGACTCGTTTTCAAAGAAAGTAGTCAAATTAAATAGGCTTTCACACCATGAACCCAACTCTATATGAGTGTTCTGATTCCTTTTTAGCAGATTGGACTAGGCGCTCGGATTGGGGCCTCACAGGAGTATGATTAGTCATTCTACCTTACCTGAAACCTTTTAAGGAGAGGCATTAAAAACCATAGCATATATACTCAACAAAGTACCGACCAAGGCAACTGGAAAAACTCCTTCTGAGATTTAGATAAGTAAGCAACCTAGTTTAAAGCATTTTTCATATTTGAGAATGTCCAGCTAAGGCAAGACCTTATAGGCCTTATGATAAGAAACTAGACTTTAGGACTATCGGTTATTATTTCATTGGATACATTAGGGCTTGCAAATTTTATGATCACACTACTAAGTCTATTTTTGAGACATGTAATGCTTATTTCTTTGAGGATGTTGAGTTTTCCGAGGGAGAGAGACTTAAGGACATTGTTTTTGAAGATGAATATGTTGATATTCCTTTAATTGATATTGACAATGATTAGGAATAGTTTTTTATATTTGACATTGTCCAAAGTTATGAAGCACTAAACATACATCTAAAGACAGCCTTGAAACCTTAACATCTAAACAACCATAAAGAAAAATGGGATTTCGCAGGGAATAATAAATACAATTTTTGTTCCTTTTTTAAATAACCTTTTGATTTAAAACTCAATGAATTAACATGAATAGGGCTCTGATACCACTCATTTGCTCAATTCTAGATTTTCCTAGCCATAATTCGTCATATGTCGATTCATCTAGAAATTATATTGATGCAGAAGCGTACCTAAATCAATGTTCATGAAATCTCTTTGTCTTGCGGTTATTGTTTTTCCAAATTGATACGCACAATTAAGGAGAGAAAAACCCTAAAATAAACTGTATGTATAACTTAGGGACCATAATCCGAATATATCTCCACACATTCTTTTATTTCTAATTTGGTCCATCAAAATTAGAAATTATATTTAGAGTATCTACCCATTTAAAACCATATTTTATAATATAATTTAGGCTCATATTAGTTTTAACCAAATTAGATCACCTTTAATCTTAGAGCCCAAGCCTTTATAATAGAAGGATTAAACATCACAAAGAAAATAAAAATGAAGGAGTACTATATGTAATTAAATTTTAAAAATCGAAATATTGACTGGTATACTTCATTATAACTAAATACATAACAATTCACTCTTTATCAGTAATTGAAACCTAATTGAATTACATATATAGAAATAACTTCTAGAAATTCAATTCACAAAATTTAATAAAAGTTAAGAGAGAAACTTAGATGTATCCCAATAGAACCATGGCCTTGTTGTCGCAATTTATGAGAATATAACTAAGATTCAAGGTAACTCTTTAAGATTTTATAGTGAATCTTAAAGCTTTGAAATGACTGGTTTAAGATGAGAAGCTTATTCTAGTCACTAGTTACTAAAAGACGATGAAGTGAATAAAGATACTCTTCAAAGTGTCTAGAAAGAGAACAAAGAGAGATATTAATTGTTTTCTTCTGTTTCTTTTAAGAACAAATTAGCAATGAATTACTGACAAAATTAAGGATGATTAAGGGCCAAATTAAGTAATTAATTGAAAAATCAAATTAATTATCTCTTATATTGAGAACATGTAGTATTTGGACAATATAAGTATTAATATTATAATTGAAACCTTAATTAAGGATTAAATGTGGACCATAGTGAATTACATTAATTCAAATGTCCATTTATTCCAAGTGGGTTCAATTTATAATAAATAAAGACTTAAAGGCTAAATGGTAAATTGATCTTAATTAAGATGATAATTAATCATGATTAGTGTTAACTAGTGATGATAATAATCTTAATGGTTAGATATAATTTAACTATATGGATTAATAGTTATTAGATAATATTTAGATTAATTAGGTGATTAGTTGCTAAATAATAGAAATAACAGCATTATGTGATTATTTAATTAATTAAGTAGTTAATAGAATGATTTAGTAATTAAAATGAATTATTGGGTTTAACAACCATCATTAGATCAATTTAATTTATTAATTGATCAATTTAAGTCTCAATTATGAGAATTTAGGGAAGTATGGAATATTAGATTTTAAAAGATATTTTGTTAAATTGAAATTAGTGCATTGGCATTTGTGCAAAAGTCTTGGAAAATGTGTCATTTATAAATTAAATGGTGATTATGTGAAAATATAATTTTTTTTTGTGTAGTAATTTTGTGATGTGATTTATTATGATATAAATGAATATTTTTCGGAATAAAATATTCTTGGTGAATTTGAAATGATTATATGAAACTATATTAAAATTGAGAATTCATGTGATTAAAGGAGTATGATTATGTGATTTAATTGTGAAATATGAGAAATTGTTTATGGTTGAATATTTTGGTGAATTTAATATGATTATATGAAATTATGTTGAAATTGAGAATTTAAGTGATTGAAGGAGTATGATTATGTGATTTAATTGTGAAATATGAGAAATTGTTTATGGTGGAATATTTTGATATGAAAAAAAATGAATTTATAAATGAATAAATTTTATGGTAAGGAATCACCATAGTTATTATGAGGCCGAAAGTTTTAATCTGGGCATCGTTATGAATTTGATATGAACTGAATGACAAGTAATAAATATTTTTATCAGCTTTAGTCTACTTGATTGAGTTGGTAGTTGTATAGAGATATGATATATCATAGTAAAAATAATATTGTTTATATGTGATATACAATGTCTTATAGGGGCTAACAAATTCTATTTTATAGAAACTAATGAACTCCACTCATATAAGGCCTAAAAAACTCCATTTTCTGGACATAGCTATTTGATTTCAATTGATTGGTCGTATAATATTATATGGATTCTCTAGTGGTATGTTTATTATGGAATTCTCTATTTGCTATTTGATTCTTCTAAGTATGCCAAAAGCTTAATTAAAAATTTCCTTTTATAAATTAATTAAATAATTAAATATATTGTTCCTATTGAAAGATGCTGAATTATATAATGTTGTGACTTAGTATGATTTTATGCTATTAAATGATGATAGCTGATTATAACATTTTATATTATATTATGTTTTTTATTTGAATATTTTATTTTGTGACTGAATTATGCTATAAATGCTAAATATTGCCTTAACTATGGGAAAATGTTGAGTTATGATATTGTAGATATTATGAATGCTTATATGCATTTCCCTATTTGGAATGGAAATGGGGACATAAGTATCACTAAATTTTATGTTTAGTGCATTGACTTGTTACACACAGGTTGCTGATATATTGGAATTGCAGTCCACAGTGAGCATTAGTGATTTTAGCTTAGTCTTTATGACACAGTTAGTCTATTTTAGTATTTTATCTTTTAGACTTCTGAACTATTTTGGTGGCATGTAAATATAATTAAAACCCAAGATGATTTTTAATTGAGTAAGAATACTCTGTAAATAGAATTTTAGACATCGGTAACCTTTATGGCTTGTAAGGAATATTTTGAATGATTTTTGTTAAATGAAACTAAAATTTATTTATGTGTTGGAAATTGTGATTTGGGTTGAATGTTGATGGTGATTAATGAGATGAGTTGAAGATATATTTAGATAAATGTTGTTGAGGTCGTTGATAGTTTTAGAAGTGCTTAAAATTATTGATCCTGTGATTTTGGAATATTGAAAATATAAGGAAAAATTTTCTAATTTTTTTTATAAGATTTCTTTGAAAATTTTTCTAAGTCATTTTTGTAATATTAAAATAAATGTTTAAGACTTAAGTATGTTGGGTTTAATACTTTGGTGTTAAACCTAATGTGGCTCCTAGAGTCTTATTTATAGAACTTGGGGATCACAAGGTGTGGTGCCATGCATGCGATGACAGCAGGCCATTACGCGGTGGCTTATTGCCACTTGCAACGACCGCAAATGGTCCGCGACTGTGGCATGCAACCTGTGTACCCTAAACTATCCATTGACCTATTTTGTCTTATGATTTTCCTTATCTATCTTCCATACTGCTCTCTCACTTGTCTTAAGCCTAATTTTGATGTGCAATATACCGTTGAAAAGTTCTAGATGTCTAGTTTCCAATGCTACTTGAATTTTAAAAAATTTTACCTATAGCTTCCCTAATAATCAAAAGAGTAGATATTTTAAGTTGATTCTCGATCGATTAGATATCAGTTTGAATTGCATCTTTTGTAATTATTTTGAAACAATCCTAAGGTGTCAAAAATATGTGTTCATGCATTAGATAGTTTTTTTTTTGTCTTGAAGAGTCCCAAAAACAGACTTAAGCTGACATTTGTAATCTTTTAATAATAAGTACATTTCTAATAGTGAGGTAGATATTACTAGGAAAGATTTGGAGACACTAAGCAAGGCCTAAAAGAGTCCCTCCCATGTTCCTTGTAAGGTGGAGAGTAAAAGCTGCTTAAACGATGAACCGATAGACTAAAACTAAGCAAGTTGATATAATCGTGAAGAATGCACTTCCAATTTATCAAGACCTTCTCCAAACCTAATAACATCTAGTTTCAAAGCTACTGTCGCTACCGGTACAAAGATTGATGACTTGATCCATCTAGTTGATTAAGGATGACTCATCTTCCTCTTCTAAATACTAAAAGACCCACAGTTACCCTTCTACTAATCAAAAAGCTAGAGAAGTTTCTACAATCACCAGTTAAAGGCTCATGAAACTAAAAAAGTGTCAAAGTCTTTAAGTCTTACTTGAACAAAAAAGTTTAATAACATGGGTGTACCTTTATCCTCAGTTTTTAAGAATGCCTAAAAGGGAGGCCTAATAAGACCCATGGAATCCTTAACCTCACCTAATTCTCCTTTAATAGGTAGTAATTCCTTTGAATATTGTGAATTTCATTAAAAAGCTAGTCGTGCTACAAATTTGTGTAAAATCTTAAAGGCATAAGATTCAAGAACTCGTTGTCATTCCATCCAAGCTTGGCCTAAATATTACCACTAATCCACTTCCTCAACACCAGGCTAATATTGGTTTTATCCTTTCTTCTAAAGAAGACATGGACCCCACTTTATTGATAACTAATTTTTGTTATGTCTTGGATCTAAAAGATTTTATGGATGAGATCAATCCTATGATTCAAAGTGGAAGGCAATATTAGACAGTTCAACTAGTTACTACACCCACTCCTCTTCCTCTAAGCTTAGCGTAGAACCTAAAGAAGACCATATCCTTAAGAAACTTAAAAGGATCGAAGATAACATTTCCATTTAGATTCTGATCTAATCTTCCTACTTCCATCGTCAAGCCTTCTTTAAAGCTTTGAATCAATATGAAGCTCCCATTGATATCACACCCGAGACTTTAGTGGCCTCTCACACCAATTCCACCATATCCATTAGTGATGTCGACTTATCCAAAGGAAGTGCAACCCACAACAATCCCTTTACACTATTATTTTTACCCAAGGGAAAATAGTTTACATGGTATTGATGGACAATGGATCTCCCTAAAATGTTTATCCACTAAAAGTTGCAAGTTTCCTGAAGCCTTAGATTTCACATCCTCCAATCAGATTGTGAAAACATGTGATAGTATAAAGAGGCACATCCAAGTTGTTGTGACTTTGGAGGTCCTCATTGCGCTCGCCGCCTACAAAATATCATTTTAAGTGATTGATATATCGTCCAGTTTCAAGCTCCTCCTTGGAAGGCCCTGGATACATCAAGCAAAAGCCATCAACCGCTACAAATAACTCAAACTCCATTATGGTAATGATGTAGTTATTATAAGACAAGACTTACTTGGGAAATCCAAATTCCATTATGCAACATTATTTTAAAACACTTGATGAATATTTTATCAAAGAAGGTGAGGACTTTCCTTATTGTGGATCTTTTGAACCTTTTTGTTATTCTGCTTCTAAGAAACTAATTCCTAATTTTGAAATTCTATTTGATATTTAACTTAAGTTAGAATATATGGAGCCCATTTATCAATTAGAGCAAGATTAAGAAGAGAATATGGAAGGTACTCCTTTGAGCAAGTTTCCATGATCAAAGGAGTGGAACTTGACCCTACCAACCTCATTCAACCTACTTTAAAGCCTACTCACCAATTGGTAATATGATCCAATCTTGTTACTTGGTTGTCGATCGAGTTTGATACTAAGTTTGAGTGTGAGTCAAATTTTGAGTCCTCTATTTTGTCTTTTGCTTCTTTTATTAAGTCTTAAATTGACCTTCCTAGTCCCCCTTTTGATTTTGGTATAAGTCAAGGCGATGGTATTTTTGTTAGCAATCAAAGTTTGAATTTTTTGGTTATGTTCCTTTGTCTTCCTTTACATTTATTACTTCTCTTATATCTAAGAAAGAATAATGTCAATGAATTAATCAATCTTGAAAAAGATGAAAATCCAAAGAATACACACACTTCATCATCATTCATTGACAAAACAAGTCTATATGTGTTAAGCTCTCAGAATTTTGGGAGAGATTGATTATGATTAACCCTCAATTTAGGGTATATTTAGCGTATATATAGTGGAGTCCGAACAGTCCGTATCAAATAAGGATTCTTAATCCTGATTTATTTCCTACTTACAATTATTTTAGGGGTCTATTTATTTAATTAAAATAATTTATTATTATACATTAACAGTAGTCCCCATCAGTTATTTGGTCATTTATGTCCAAATGTAGTATTTGTAGAGTATTTTCAGAAATTATTTTATTTAATTATTATTATTTTTTTAAAAAAAAGAAAGGGTTTGAAATGGCATTTTGTTGGTCATTTATGGCTTCGTTGTGGAGCTCGAGGCATCTGATTTTATGCGGAATCGCCTCATTAATTGTCACGACTCTTCATTTGTTACTCTTGCCATTTCTCACTTATTAGAGCTTCTATCTTTAAAAATTCTATCTCTCTCTCTCTCTCTCTTTAGGAATCGTGAAATAAGTTCTCTTCTTTCTCTTCTTTGTGTTTCTTAGTTCGTTTATTGCTCGATCGGGATCATGAGTTTGTCCAGTAGCGAGGATATTTAAATAGTGTCTGAGCCCCCCAGGGGTGAGACTTCTTAGTGCCCTGTCAGCAAGCCTCATGAGGAGGCGGACTCAGGTCAAGAGGAGGTAAAGGGGAGGAAGGAAAATGTTAGAGTGGCCGATATACCCTCTAATATAGATGAGGGTGAACTTCTTGATATTTATTATTTATATAACATTCCCTTTGAATACCAGTTGATTCGCCCTCCAGGAGATATGCGGATTAACTCTCCTATGGATAAGGACTCCACTATGCTATACAGAGGACTTCCATTCGGGGGTTCAGCTCCCCGTCTCTGAACCCTTAAAATCATTTTTTAATGATTACCGAATAACCATAAGTAAGCTCCATCCGAATGGCTTGAGATTTCTCTGCGCCGTGATTGCCTTAGCCAAGGAGGATGGAAACCTTTTGAATGCCAGTGTAGTTCTAGAGTTGTATCACTTCTCTTACCGCCCTTATGAGGATCACTATTTTCTTCAGGCGAAGGCGAACTGCAACATTTTTGCCAATGAAATCAAAGATCTCCTCCCTGAAGAACTAGAAGTCCAAGTTCTTTATAGTGAAGTTCTCTAGAGGATTCGAGATTCTGAATAATCGGTTTGCAGATCCTCAGCATTTCCTACCTCCCCCGCCAACCACTTATGACTGAGGGGTTACAAATTTTATAAAGGCTAGGGGACTTGGATGTGTATATTTAAGGAAGGTGATGGCTGATAGCTATCCCATCTGCTCGCCTAGCGGACTTGTTAGGTCGAATCCTTCTAACTAAGGTATTTCCTGTTCTTTAGGTGTTCCTGGCTAAGTTTATTAAGATTGACATTTTTAATTTTGGTTTTTTGTAGGCATGGCACCCAAGAAAGAACAAAGCCCCAAGATGTCTAAAATCGCCAATGCAATGAAAAGGCGAGCTTCAACTGAGCCTTCAAGGGAGATACCTCCTACAGAACCTGTTATGGAGGCAATGTCTTTCGAACAAGCTGTCGAGCCTTCTATTGCATTAAATGCTGAGATTGCTGCACCTCCTCCTCCAACCGAACCACCAAGAAAAGGGAGACACCTGCCTCTGCTTCACATCAAAAACCCAACTCAGCTCCTCCTCCTCCTCCTTGCACTAAGGCATGTGACCTCCGATCCTACTTCATCAATAGGTATGGGTCGGATTGTAGTGTTCAAGATGGAGGTCCATGTAGGGAGTTAGCTCGCGCTTATCTATTCCCTATCAATGTTCGATACTTCGATCATATGGATGACTGAGCAACTATTGACTACTTGAACCAGTGCCTATTTCAGGCTGTTAACGTCAACACTCTCCAATATAATCATTTGCAAAAGCTAAAATCTGGTATTACCGAGCTAGAGGTGAATAAGAATGAAATGGAGATCGCTCTAAAGGATGTGGCAAAGTCCATGGAAGAGCAAGAGGATCGCCATAAAGCTTAAATCGCAGCTCGGACTACTGAGATAGAGGCTTTGAAGGAAGAGAATTGGGCCTTTGTTGACAAGAATAAAGGGTTGGAGGCTAAGATAGGAGAGCTAGAAAAGATGGTGGAGGAGCTGCAAGCCTTGGAAGTTGAAGTTTGTACTTTGAGGGAGAGCGAGGCTTCCCAAGAAGAGGATCTGGCTAAGGCTTGTTTGAGCCTCAAGTCAAATATTTTGATTGGATTGCTCGAAAGGCAACCAGATGTCAATTGGGACTGGGTGAACGAGGTTTACCCAAATGACGAAGAAGAAGGTGATGGGGATAGGGATCACCCTGGCTCTTCTAGAGCTAGTTCACCCGCTCCTACTGAGCAGGGTGAGTAGGAGTTAGCTTGTAGTTTTTATAGTTAGTGTAGGACTTCCCTGTATTTATGTACCTATAAAACTTCTTCTTTTTTAACTTAATAAAAATCAGGTGTTTAATCCTATAGTTTCTTGTGCTTACTTAGTTTTTCCTATTTGTTCCATTATCTGAAGATATTATTATTGTGAATAATGTTTGGCGATCTAAATTAAGGTTGTTATCCATGCTAGCTGCTGGTAAATATAATTATAAGAGGTTTCTCCTTAAAAAAAAAGTAACTTGGTAAATAACATCTCAATAACTTAAGTGACTAACGTTTGTACTTCGATATGCTAACAAAGCATTAAGCCTTTTGGTGAGTTGTCCTTTTGGACGGAGAAATGGCGTTAGCCACTTAGGCTACTGGAGAACTGTCCCTATGGACTAAGAGAGATGTGGGTCACTTAGGCCACTGGTGAACTATCCCTTTGGACGAGGAAAGGTGTGGGCCGCTTTGGACACTAGCGAACTAGCAGCTGCATATGGAGCTTAGAAATAAAAAAAATTTTTTAAGTAAGATCCTTTAGGAAAAACTTGATGCTTCGTGTCCCTTAATATTTTTGGAGGATAGGCTGTATCAAGTGAAAAAACCTAAGGTCTTATATTATTATTTTAGATAAAAAATCTTGTTACACATTATAAAGTGAATAAGTACAATATGCTCGCTTGAGATTGTCAGCATTCCAAGTTTTGGGGAGTTCGGCTTCTTCAATTTTCCTCAGCTTATAGGTACTTGGTCTTATCTGCTTTGACACTTCACAAGGTCTTTCCCAATTCTGCCTGAGCTTTCTGACTCCTATCGAGGCTTTAGTGATTTCTGCCTTTCGCTAGACCATATCACCTTCTCCTAACTGCCAAGCTTTGACACTTCTGTTGAAGTATCGCTTTGCCCTCTGCTTATACGCCTCAGTTCGGGTAGCGGCATTTTCTATAAGCTCCTCTGCTAAGTCCAGGTTAATTTTTAGGCTTTCGTTATTCCCCAGTTCATTATATTCCTTGGTTCTTCGGCTGGGTAAACCAATTTCCACTTGTATCACTGCTTCTGCTCCATACACTAATGAGAATGGCGTTTGCCCTATTGCCTGCCTAGGTGTCGTCTTGTACGCCCACAGCACACTATTCAGCTCGTCCAGTTGGCTTTTTCTCCTTCTAGCCTTTTCTTTAGCCCTTGCAGGATGGTTCTATTGGTGACTTCGATAAGCCCATTGTTCTATGGATGAGTTACTGATGTAAAGTGTAAACTGATGTGCCACTCCTTGCAAAAAAGATCTAAAGGCTTCTGAGTCGAAGTGCTTCCCATTGTCAGTGACTATCTTGTGAGACACCCCATACCTAAGGATGACATTGTTTCTTAAGAAACTAATGATTCGAGCTGGTGTAATGGTGCTAAGGGCCTTTGTTTCTACCCATTTAGAGAAGTGATCAATTGCGACTACCACAAATTTCCTTTGAGCAATTATTATAGGGAAAGGTCCCAGCATGTCTATTCCCCACTAAGCAAAAGGTCATGCTGAAGCTATCGGTTGTAATTCTGATGAGGGTCGCCTGGGCACTCTATCATATTTCTTGCATGTCTTACAATGGCGAACATCACTTTATTAATATGATTTTCCTGAGTGTTGCATCTAAGCCTTCATGAGCCCCTCCCACTCCGTTGTGTATTTCTCTTATAACATAGGTCCCATCTTCTCTGGCTATACATCTAGCCCAAGGATGCAATTTTGATCTTCTGTATAGTTCTCCATTATTCAATGCATAGTTCGTTGCTTTCCGATAGAGTTTGATTGCTTCTTATTTGTCTTCTAGTCGAACATCATTTTACAGGAAGTCTACTATTGGGTTCATCAAACTGTCTTCATTTTAGGTGACTAGGACCTCTTCTCCTAGGGTTTCTCCTCGTGAAGCAGCTTTGGCCATAGCATTTGCCTCTTTATTACTTATCCTTTCTATCTGTAATAACTTCCAAGTACCTCTACTTTCTTCCAGCTTGTTCAGGAGGGATGTGGCTAGGGAATGATATTTAACTAGGTTCAGCTCCTTAGTCGTGAATGTACCTGTAATCTGGCTTACCACAAGCTATGAGTCCAAAAGGATGTGAAGGACTGGAGGTCGTACCTTAAGAGCCAACATGAGTCCTGCAACCAAACCTTCATACTCTGCTCCATTATTGGTTATTGGAAAACTTAAGCGAGCTACATACTGTATCTTTATCTACCTTGACCCCTGTAAGACAACCCCTACTGTCGCTCCTAAGCTTCCTAGAGCTCCATCTGTATGAAGTTTCCATATGTCACCCTCGAGGTTCGACATTATAGATTGTGGGTCATTTGTTTAGCCTTCACCGGAGAACTCAGCCATAAAATTAGCTAATACTTGTGCCTTCATTATCGTACGAGATTCATACTTGATGTCGAACTCACCCAGCCTGATTGACCATTCCACTAACCTTCCTAAGGTTTTAGCTCGGTTCAAGACCTATTTTAATGGATGGTTTGTGCGGACAATTATGGTAAGTGATTGGAAATAATGAAGCAGGCGATTTGCCGCTGTAAGGACGGCGAAAGCCAACTTCTCCACATATGGGTACCGCAGCTCGGCTCCTCTGAGGACTTTGCTCACAAGTATTGCTCACCATCTTCTTCCATGAGTAGCATAGAAGCAACAGAGTTCTCAGTAGCTGCAAGGTACAAATATAAAGGCTCATCTTTCCTGGGTTTGCTTAGGAGCAGAGTGGAGGATAGAAATTCATTTATCTGGTAGAAGGCGAGCTGACACTGACTGTCCCATTTGAAACCTCTCAATTGTCTCAACATCTGGTAAAATGGCATGCACCTTTTGGCCACACAAAAATAAATCTTCCAAGGGCAGTTATTCGGCCATTCAGCTGCTAAACTTCTTAAATGTTGGTGGGGGTGTCATTTCTAAGATTGCTCTGATTTTTTCAGGGTTTGCCTCTATCCCTCTTTAAGATATCATAAAACCCAAAAACTTTCCTTCTTTTACTCTGAATGTGCACTTTTCTGGGTTGAGCTTCATGCCGAACTTATTCAGGATCTGAAATGCTTCTCCCAGGTCTCCAAGATGACCAGCAGCTTGGATACTCTTCACTATCATGTCATCAACATACACATCTACCATTCGTTCAGTTTTTTCTTGGAACATGCTGTTAATCAGCCTCTGGTATGTTGCCCCTGCATTTTTTAACCTGAAAGGCATGACTTGGTGACAATAAATGCCTTGGTCTGTAACGAAACTGATTTTTTCTTCATCTAGCTCGTTCATCCTTATCTAGTGATACCCTACTGCCGCATCTACAAAACTGTACACCTCATATCCTGCTCTTGAGTTAACCAATTGATCAATATTAGGGAAGGGGTAGGGATCTTTTGGGAAAGCTTTGTTCAAATTTGTAAAGTCAACGCAAAGTCTCCACTTTCCATTGGGTTTAGGCACAAGGACCACGTTCGCTAACCAATCTAGGTAGTCTACTTCCCTTATGAATCCCACCTTCAAAAGTTTATCAACCTCCGCCACGATGGCCTATTGTCTTTCGTAGCCATGATTTCGCTTCTTCTACTTAATGGGCTTAGAGCTTGGGTCTATACTAAGCTTATGAGAGATGATATTGGAACTAATCCCCACTATATTTTTGGTAGGCTATGCAAAACTTTGAACGTTATCCTTCAAGACTACTTTCATGCTCTCTTGCACTTCACCTGGCATATCAACTCCTAGTTTTATGTTCCTCCCTTTCTCTATCTCCCATGTGATCAGTTCGCCCACCAGTTCAGGACTTGAATCGTCTTTGTGCCTAGGACTATCAAAAGGAGGGTGTTTTATGGGTCGAACAGTTGATTCTTCCTGTAGCACCCACATGATTAGTAAGCTTAATGGCAGGCCCTTTAGAACCACTACGTATGTTTCTCTTGCTGCTTTCTGGTCACCTTTCACAGCCACCACTTCGCCCTCATCTGAGTAAAATTTCATAGTTAGGTACCTGATGCTCGTTATTGCTTCTAACTAAAATAAGGCAGGTCTCCCTAATATGGCATTATATGGGAATTGGATGTCTGCCACCATGAATTCCAATTTGAGCTTCTTTGAAGAATCCTCTCCACTAAGCTCCATATCTATGTCCGCTGCTCCTGCCACTTGAACTGGCTTGCTTGCTAAGCCAACAAGGGGAGTTCGGATAAGCTTAAACTTTATTGGATCTAACTTGAGAGCTTTGAATACCTCTATAGTTATCATATTAACCGCACTGCCCCCTTCTACTAAGATTCTTTTTGCCAAAAAATTTTCCAAAACACCTTCGATCACTAGAGCATCATTATGTGGCACTCAGACATGCTCACCATCAATTTCAGAGAACGATATTGGTGGTCTTGGGCTAGGCTTTTGTTGTGGTAGGATAGAGTATATCTCTCTAGCTCTCCGCTTCCTCACTGAGTTACTATCTACACCTACTGAGCCACCAAATATAGTGTGAATGGTCCCCACGGTCTAAGCACCCCTATCAAGTTTACCCAGTTGTCACTTGTCTCACTTACTTTCCCCTACAAATTGCTTTAGCTCGCCTTTCTGCACGAGGCGCTTTATTTCCTTCTTTAACTACCAATAAGCATCAGTTTCATGGCCCATATCCCTATGGAATTCGCAATATTTGCTCCTATCCCTATAGCCTGCTGAATCCTCCCTCATCTTCTTAGGATAAAAGCATGGGATTCAATCACCCTATTCTTTGATCCATGACAAGATCTTCGAACGAGGTTTATTCATCAGGGTGAACTTTGTATCTTGCGGAAGCTCGTTATTTCTAGAGTATGGAGTTCGAATGGAATAGCTCATTTGGAGAGGTCAGATGGGCGATCTTCTCCTCAGCGAGCGTCTGCTCCCAGGAGGTAAGTGCCTTCTAGACCTTTACTTTCCTCCTTGGTTGACTTATGCTGCTGTTGGACCTCATAAGCTTCATCTAGCTTGGTATATTTATGAGCCCTTGCCATGAGTTCGATAAAAGTTGACGGTGGATTGATGTTCATACTTTCAAACAGCTTGTTGTACTTATAATTCTTGGCCATTGCACTAACCCCCAATTCATCATTCAGGTTTTCTACTTGCATCGCCACCTTTTGCAATCTAGCCACATACTATCGTAAGGTTTCTCCTTCTTCTCTTTTCAAATCCACCAGATCAGATGAAATTTTCTTGGATGGGATAAAGGTTATAAATCAAGCTAAGAATGTCGTGGCTAACTATGAAAAAGAGTATATGGACCTCGTTTTAAGCATTTGATACCACTTTTGCACAGCACCCTTGAGGGTGACTGGAAAGACCTTACACATAAAATATTCTAAGCTAGTCTGCAAATACATGATGGTTTAGAAAGTGGTCAGGTGGCTCCTAGGATCGATATAACCATCATAAGATTGAAAGGTGGGGAGTTTGAATTTAGGTGGGAAGGCTGTAGCCAGGATGGTGGGGGATAATAGCGAGTCTTAGCAAAGGCCACAATCTCCATTCTCCTTTGATTCGTTACATTCCCGTACCAGCTTCTTCACTACATACCTGAGGTTCGCCTCATCCAACATCTATGAGACTAATCTCCTAATCATGGTGTTGGATAGGTTTTAACTCTGCTTCCTAGTATCAGTCGAAGAGGGAGTGAGTTGGGTGTCTGGGAGAAGGTGGATGAACATTTCCTTCATTGAGGAGAGCATCTATGGGTTTAGGAGGTGTAGTGGGATTGCCATTGGGTGTTGAGCTCACCAAGATGCCTTTCAATGTAGTGGTGAATTAAGAATAAGCCTGGGTCAAAGCTACTGCTACTTGAGGATCGATTATAGGTGGAAGAGTGAGGGTGATTTGCTGGCCAGGTTCGCTATGGTCATTGCCTTGGTTCTCAATATTTGGGTTTTCAGTTGGATTGGCGACCATGATGAATAGAGAATCAGAGGCTAGCTAGGGTTGAAGAGAGGTTGAAGGTGTGGTCCACGCTCACCGCAACGATTGTTAAGCTCTCAGTTGGGAGAGATTGATTGTGATTAACCCTCAATTTAGGGTATATTTAGCGTATATATAGTGGAGTCCGAACAGTTCGTATCAAATAAGGATTATGAATTTTGATTTATTTCCTATTTAAAGTTATTTTAGGGGTCTATTTATTTAATTAAAATAATTTATTATTATATGTTAACAATATGAATTGGTCAAAGAGTTTAAAGGCTATTTTATATGGGAAGCAAAAGATGTGGTAGTAATAGATCTGAGCATAGTGGCTCATAAGATTCTAAACTATGAACACATGAAGCCAGTTAACCAAAAATTGTGATCATTGAAGATATAATGGTCTTTAATGATTAAAGAGGAAGTTACCAAGTAGCTCAATAAGGATTTATAGAACTTATTACTTATTCTTCTTGGTTGGCAAACATAGTACCAGATTTGAAGAAAGACGGAAAAGTTTGCATGTATAAAGATTGTCAAGATCTTAGCAAGACTTACCTCAAAGATGATTTTTCACTATCCGACATTGATTTGCTTATAGATTGCATAACTAGATATAAAGTTATCTCCTTAATAGATTTGTATGTAACATATAATCAAATACAGGTTTATTTATATAATAAGGAAAAAATGACATTCATAATAGAATGGGGTGCATACGATTACCGAGTAATTCCAGTTGGATAAAAGAATGATAGGGAAATCTATCAAAGAATGGAAACCACCATCTTCCATGACATAATCCACTGACGTTTAGAGGTATATATGGATAATATGTTGATAAAATATGAAATTGCTGAAAATCATTAGGATGCGCTGAGGTAATTCTTCCTTAGACTTCGTCGGTAAAATCTCAAACTAAATCCATCCAAATGCTTTTTTAGAGCATTCTCAGGTATCTTCTTAAGGTACATACTAAGAGCAGAATTGATGTTGATCCAGCTAAATCCAAAGCTATTTAGAAAATGTTGGTTCCTTAAAATAGAAAATAAGATTAGGAGGTTCTTAGAATGTTTTCAATATATTAGTAGGTTCATCTCTCATTAGCCAATCTTTAAGATACTTAAAAAGAGAGTTTCTAAGAAGTGGAATGAAGATTGCCAATAAGCCTTCAAGAAGATAAAGGAGTACTTACTCAATCCTTCCATTTTGCAACCACCAAGACTTGGAAATATACTTGTCAGTAACTAAAGAAGCAATATGGACAATGCTTGCTCAAAATGTTTAAGATTCCAATAAGAAAAATTCCACATATTATTTAAGCAAGCACATGTCAGTGCATGAGCTCAAGTACAATCAGATTGAGAAGTTATATCTCGCATTAGTTTGGGTTTGCAAAAAAAAAAATCCAATAATATCTCTATTCTTATACTACTTAGATTCTTACTAAGGATAGCCTATTAAAATTCCTTATGGAAAGGCTTATTCTCAAAAGTAAAATGGCATGATGGTTAGCAGTTTTAGCAATTTTCAATCTAAAGTACATTACTAAGAAAGCAGATAAAGGTGGTATGATTGTGGACCCATTGGCAACAACTCCAATAAATGGAGAATTGGAGGGACTAAGGTTTTCCTGATAAGAACACTTACCTTTAGTTTTAAGCTTTTATTTAGGTCACTAATAATAAAGTTGACTACGAAACTTTTATAGTCAGGTTTGAATCGTCATTACAACTAAAGGTCAAGTATCTGGATGTTTATAAGGATTTGAATCTAATTGTATCCCAGGCTCTTAGGAAGTGGAAAATAAAAGAACATTTAATTCCTTACCATCAATGTTTAGATTTCTTGGTGTAAAGAATCAATTTTCCAATGTTTTAGCTACCTTAGCCTCCATGATTGATATGAAGAAGGGAATTGTAATCCAATCGCTAGTCGTCGAGATGAGAGAATAACCAACCTTCTACATGAATATCCAACTAGCCGACGATAAGCCTCGATTTAGGGACATCTTCAATTTCATGACAAGTGAACAATATCCTGAAAATACAACAAAGTTAGAGATAATGAATTTGAGGAAATTAGCTGGTAATTTCATTCTTAATGGAGATATATTGTACAAATGGGCTTGGAATAATATCCATTTGAGGCGTGTCACTGAAAAAGGAGTGAACAGATTATGAAAGCAATTCGTAGTGAGTAAGAAGGTCCACATATGAATGATATAGCCTTGGCTAAAAAAATTACCAATTTGGGATACTGTTAGTTGACTGTAAGTGAGGATTATGAAAAATACATGCAAAGATGCCATAAATGTCAAATTGATGTAAAATTACAGAAATAACCTCTTGTTCCTTTAAATCCTACTGCAACATAAGCCATTGATACCATTGGTTAGATTATACCAAAATCCTCCAATGGACGTTAATACATCTTAGTTATAATCGATTACTCCACTAAATAAGTGGAAATAACTTTCTATCATGTGTTGAACTCTAAAAAAGAAGCTCACTTTATCAAACTCAACATCTTTTGTAGGTATGTAATTAATTCCTTTTGAGATCATTTTTGATAATAGATCTCATTTTGAAAAGGAAGCAACAATTTTATTAAACGAGTACAAGATTCAATACCATCATCTTCCCTTATAGGCTATAGACTAATGGAGCTTCCCTTCCATTCCAACACCAACAGGGCAACTCCATACTCATTGATATACATAATGGAAGTTGTCTTACCAACAAAATAGAAGTCCAATCCACAAGAATTATGCAAGAAATTCAACTCAATGAAGCATATTAAGCAAAAGGATACCATGATCAGTTGAATCTTATTGATGAAAAGAGAATGAAAGCCTTGCGTCAGGTTCATGGTTATCAATAAGGAATAATAAGATATTTCAACAAGAAGGTCAAGAAGATAATATTACAAATAGGCGATCTAGTATTGAAGAAAATTAGAAATCCTATTACGTGGTCTAAGAGGAAAATTCAAGCCGAAGGAGTTGGGTCTTTGCTAGAAATCAGAAAATCATAATAATTTTTTTTATCTTTATCAGAAAGATCACTAATTTATAATCAATTTGCTTATCCATAAAAAAATTATTTTATTCAATTAATGATGAATGATAAAGGAAAAATATAAGAATAGAATAAGAAAGTAACAAATTTTTTATTTATTCCAAATTTGTTCGTGTTCTTTTTTTCCCTATCTCTAAGCAAAATTTCCATTCTAAAAAGACTGTTCCTAAAGAAAAGTTGTTGTTCCTAAATAAAATTTTTCTACTTTCTTAAAAAAGAAGTCTAAGTAATTCTCTTCCTTTCTGGATTAACATCCTTATCCTCTTCAAAGTCTTACTCAGCCCTAAGTCTAGTAAGAACCTCTGTAATAGCTCTATTAGAAGCATCCATCCCTCCCCTAAGTATAGGAAATTGTGCAATAGCAGTAGCCTCTATCTCTTTAGTCTCCCTATTAAACTCAGTCAATAGGGCAACTCTCGATTCTTTCTCATAAGGCTGAACCGTGGAATAAATTAACTTGCATACCCTCCAAAATTTTAATCCTATCTGAAGGAGTTACAAAGCAGTGCGATCTAGCCTAACCTTGCAGAATGGCCTTACTAATAAACCATTAATTAAAGTAGAAAAATAAATTTGTCCATTGGGTGGAACTCCTTATAATTTACCCATTTGCCTCAAGATTTTACTACCATAGTAGAAGGTAGTCGTAGACAATCTCAACCATCTTGTACCCACAGCTGATGACGATAAAAGAATCAATTCCATACCAAGGACAAGTCCAATTGATGTCATCCAATCCTAAAAATTAATTAGTCCTCTCCTTTTCCTTCTTCCCAAATTGAATTAGGATTTGCCGGTATAATAATAAGAAGGGTCATAAGGAAAACTTCATAGAGGAATTACCACTTTCAAATGATCCATTAACTAAATTTGCAAAATAATAGATATTACAGATTATGATCCACCTACTCTATATGCAGTCCAAGCTCAACAAAGATTAATCCAACAATATTATGGTATTATTCCATTTGGAATACCAGTTCAACAATTTGGAGATCACCCAACCTAACAAAATTTGCAAACAACAAGCCATAGGAAAAAAGAAAAATAAGGCTCCTATTTCAAGTTTTATCTTTCTAGTTCTCAAAGTCTTCAAGATCTCAAATTTCTCCATCAAAGTAGAAAGGTTTACTTTACCATAAAGGAAAAAATGTTTATGTTTTTTTAGTACTCAACCAAAACAAGTGTTTGAAACTAAGAAAATACCCACCTTTATTTTAGATTTTGCTAAGGCGCATCAACTCTATGTTTAAAAATAGCATTGAAGTCAATGTGGCACAAATCTCATATATACCTACTCCAAATCTAAATACAAATGATTCAAGATATCAAAAGTGAAAACAAACATTCAAAATGTCCCAATTAATTTTTACCCTTTCAATAAATGGAAATAAATATTGTAACTTTTCTTTTCGCTCAATTTTTTCAAGGTTTTTAGTCCATAAATATATGTAGTGGTTAAAGCATAGTTCTGTGATGAAAACATACAAAATTTGCAAGAAAATTGATAAAAGGAAGGTTTTAACATCGCAAAAAACAAATGTATTATGTTTTCTTGCACAAAACTATATAAATAGGAGATTTTTTGGTAAAAATGATGCGGATGCCGCCATAAGGACCTACAGTTATCGCTAAACCCTATGTGATTGTTGTCCCTTTATCTCGCGGTGTACCTCAAATTTTCTAAAATTATAGTTTGATCCTTGGTTTTTTTTAATTAGATCCTAAAATGCAATTTTCCCAAAAATTGACTTACATTACCTAAATTTCTTATTAATTTGTCATTATGGCATAATTTTTTTATGTAATTAGGTCTTAATTTCTTCATATAGACCTTATTTTTGCATTTTTCTTAAAAATTAGCCACCTTTTTTTGGAGAAAGTGTGATTGCTTATTAAAATATTGTATGCAATAATCATTCATGTATAATCATCTATATCCATACCATTTGTGCTAACTAATTGCAAGAAATAGGTTGACTTCAATTTCATTTTTAGAAAGATTATACTAAACAAAACCATACGAAGTTAAATCTCATGTCGATAGTCACAAGCAAAACATCCAATTACCTAAGGATAATAATATCCAATAAATTAATGCAATAAAATTATAAATTTTTGAGACTTAGCTTTCAAAACTCGCAAATCATAAAAGTTTAAAGTTTTGAGACTAAGCTTCCAAAAGTTATAGGTCAACAAATTCAAAATTTGAGATCAAGCTTTCAAATATTGGACATCATGCTTCCAAGAATAAGACATCAAGCTTGCAAGAATCGATAACTAGGCTTCTAAAGAGTAGATATCAGGCTCCCAAAGAATAAGACATCGTGCTTCCAAGAATAAAAAATCATAGTTTCAAAAAATTACTTAGTTCATCAACCATTACTTCTATCGAATTCTTTTTTACAGTTATAATTAAGGGTAGTTATAAAGACATGTTTTTTACACAATTGGAAAGTATTATAAGAGACACGATTTGAATAGGTATTTAATCAATTAAGAATTAGAGTTAAACCTAAAAAGTCAAATGTAACTTTTATTCACTCTTTTGATCATAACTTGAAATAGTCAATATTTTTAGATGATTTAAATGGCTTGAAAATTAGACTTTTCAAGATTTTCAATTAAAGATTATATGCAAAAATCCAACTTAAAACAAGCATGGACGAAATCTCGGAATTTGGATTAGAAGGTGAGAAGTGAAAATTAGGTAAGAAATTAGGCCCTGCCACAGCTACCTTAGGCAACTGCTCTAGCTACGTTTGCAGCGGCCGCACCTCCCATGAGCTGCTACAGTAGAAATGAGATCCCCAGCCACGTGTGATTCATTGATTGGTTCCGAGTGTTGACTCTAATTTTGGGCGATTATAGCCTTATTTTTCCTATAAATAGCCTCTTTTTTTTTTTTCACACCGTGACTTATCTGATTGTATCAACACTTCCAAGTATCTCCCTTTCTTTTTGCATTCTAAGCATTCTTTTTCCTAATTAATTTTTCTTAAACTAATTAGATTTTTTATCCTCCTAAATTAATTAATTTTTCTTAAATGAATCGATCCTCCTTTTTGATTAGTTAATTAATTGTCTTAGAATTAATTTGGCTCGCCCTCGTGAATGAAGATGAAATTGAGATCCGAACAATCTCCAAGTTGCTCAGGCTAAGATATAATTCTTTAAATGAACTTTAAACCTGTCTTCTTCTTCTCATCATAAATCTGAATTGTGAAAATATGATAAATCAAATTATAACACTTGGGCCTTTGAATTGACAACAGTAAATCATACCGCCTTGAAATTTCAAAGTTAGCTTTCTGCAATTAGTGTTAGTACAACAATTTCAAAAACTCCAAAGGCTTTAATCCTCAGTCAAAGTGTGCAATAATAAATAGTTAGAAAGTGTTACATGTCCAGTTTATGACATGAGTCACTCAAAATTCCATTTATATCTCTTGATATTTACAAAATAGTGAAGCATGTGCAATTCTGAAATACTATTGTGAAGCTCTCTTCTTCATCAAACCTTGTGCTTCATATTTTGGACTTCAGAATTACTCAATCCAAGACTTAAAAAATTAATTAAGATGACCAGAAGGTATAACGATGCTAGAAAAGTTCTTAAATGGAGGATTAAACAATTCGAATTTATAATTAACCCTCTTTGTCGGTGAAGCCAAGCCACAAGCCTCTTATTTGATAAAGCAATATAGATTTGATAAAGCAAATTATTGAAGGGGATACATACAGAATTAATTATAGATATTGATGCTAAGAAATCCTCTCCATTGCTTTCTTATGCCTCAATTATTTAGGACGCTCCACATCTTATCGTTGCGGACTTAATCTTTTGTAAAAAGGAACTGTAATCTTTTCATTATACCCGTTTTAGCAATCTCAATTCTCAAATTGGCTGGATATATATATCTTCTTCATCTGCAAGTCTAGCAGTGGGCATTCAGTTCAACTCAACTCAACCAAGTCAAACCATCACTGAGCAATTAGACTAAAATTTTTTTAAATGAAAACTGACCCAAACGGAACAATATATAAAACCGAACAAAAATTTAATTGAAAACATATATACATATATATGTATTATTTAGAATTTCAACTTAAAATCTCACTTCTCATAATTTTTACAGGAAACTACCAACTAGACCACACATTAGACTAAAATTTTTTTAAATGAAAACTGAACCAAACCGAACATATACAATCGAACCAAAACTTAATTGCAATTATGGTTGTGACACAAGATTTAATTGGGTATATATATATATATATATAAACAATTATATGAAATAAGCTTGCAAACATAGAGGATTGATTCACAGGATGACACAAGAATAGCATGATTGTCTAGAAATACAGAACTGGCCAAGAAAATACAAAAAGACATATTACAGGTGGAAAAGAGTAAGCTAAGCAAACAAATCTATATCCAGTTGTTCAAAAGTTAACTAAGTCTACAGTCATCATATCAAGCACTAACAAATACCAAAATCAAAGAAGTTACAAGAGATAGGCATCAGGACTCAACTGTCACCACCGATACAGAGTCAGGTTCATAACCATGCACCCTCAACCGATATATGCAAGTGTGGGAAGAGCTTCCATGGTTGGATGTGAAATCTAGCCTGACAGTGTCAACAATGCTAGATGCTGCTGAATCCAAGACAGCATATGTCTGAGCATTGCTCTTCTCAAGGTCATAACTAAACTCACTTAAAAGAAACATCTTCTCACTATCAATTGTTAAATCCATATCATGCCCTTGAAGCCACCCAGATACCCGGCAGTCTTTGGGAGCACTCGACCTGTCATAAGCAACACTCTGTCCATCCAACAATAATACATATTTTAGGAGGATAGTGTTACAAAATTAAAAGAAGCATAAAGTAAATAGCTGCTAATCATCATCAACACTCAACAGTAAGAAACCTTTAGCATCATTTCTCAAGTACACTTGATGACGTGGTTTTTATTCAATATGAGCAAAACAAGGATTCAAGCCAAGAAGGAACACATTCCCTTTTAAGCTCATATGTAACCCTCTCCGCAACCTAATTAATATGGTACCAAACAACATAGCATTTCAAACCAAACAAAAACAGCAAAATAAGATACAAATGCAAAGAACCGAATAAGATACACATGCAAAGAACCAAAGTTTCCCAATGAGGAACTCACTGCAGGATCAAAAATGCTTCAATTCAGGAAACGAAATATGTATACTTGATGATTCAAGATTTGCCTTTCAACCATAAAATTCTTTCAAAGTAGGGCCTATCAGCAAGGATAAAATATTTGTTTTGGAAAATACCTTTTTTTTTTTCAAATGTCTATATATATTCATATGAAATCTTAATATTTATTAAAATGACTCAACATTTTCTATATTTACACATTTCCGCCACATTTCTATTTCCTCCTTTTTTTTTTGAAATATGGTATTTCCTCATTTCCATTTCATACTGTTCCTGTTTCCCATTTCCATTCCTTTGCTACTTGAATCAAAGTCAAAAGCTCAAATGACCATTTCAAAACAATGTTGCCAGCTCTGAACTAATACAGGACCATCACCATTCTGTCACCAACTAGATATCTTCACCTCTATTCATCCTTCCTTTTTTCTATTATTCTTTTGATTTCTAAATACACCAAAATCTGAATTTCCCTCTAAAACCCTACTCATGTTATCTTCCGCAGCAAAACTTGCATCTTGACCTGAAGACTCTCCAGACCTCATGCCATTAATCAATTATTTCTTTGAATGTTCCAATTTTAGAGTGACCACAAAGAAAAAAAAATAATTCTTTACTCTTCTATAAAATGAAAAAGAATTTTTTTAAATAATTCTTGTATTTGTGAATTAAAACAAAATGCAATATGGATTCTAATAAAAAAAATAGAAAACTTTTTGTATGCATCATTAGGTTTGTTGATCTTTAAAAAATGTGGACCTTAACTTTTACTTCTTTTATTTGATCTAAGCAAATAAAAAAATACAACAATAAATGAACTTCATTAGAAGAGGGAAAACAGCATGTCAAGCTAAAAAATTGAAAGATTTCTTTTTTCTTCTTTTTTTCTTGTAATTTTTAATGATGGATCAAAAACAAATATTTTCAATGAAATAGTCCTAATTCATCTGAATTTATGATTAAAAACAAGGATTATGATTGAACTATTAATGTGGTAAATGTTTTAAAAATTTGCCCATCCGCTAAAATGATTTTAGATCGTTCTTGAGCAAATTAAGCTCTAGCCCTAGTAACCTTCTTTTATTGCTCTCAACAGGATACAATTATCGATAATTTCCATACTTCCACAGTGTGCACCATCTTTCCTCTTACACCTCTGCCTATGAAGCTACGATCCTGCCATATAATATCTCAAGTCCTACACCTAAATCCATAAAACCAAGTAACAGCCCATTCAACGTTTCCATGCAATTTTATAGAATTGGCACGAATTAGCAGACCTCTCTAGTCCACCCATTGATTGTCATTATTACATCCCAACACCATTAACAAATACCCAATCATGAAGTTCCTTTAGCATTCAAATTCACCCACTTGATTGAGACAGCAATTGCCCCAAACCATCTTAATATCATGCACTCAAATGCATTCAATTTTGTCTACTGTAAGTAAATCAAACTACATTACAATCAACAATACATTGAATGCTTTCATTCTTTCATGCCACCTAAAATTTAGTTCCACAAAAATACATGCATCTTCACCATTTACAAAACTAACAAGACAACCCATTTCCTTCCCTCATCTAACACACTTAAAACTCACTTTTAAATCTGCCTCCTAAATTCTCTTGCTTCCATCTTTAGAGTTCTTTAGTCACTACTGACATTCGCTCCTCCCAAAAAACTTGTTTAGTATGGTTTGTCATATATTATTTTTGTTTGAAATAGTTTTCACTTTGTGCTCATGCACATTTTCCTTCAACTTTAAGATTTTCTTTTTCATAATTTTTGTTCCCCTTCAGGAGTTCTGTAAATTCATATTCAATATCTTTCAGAAAAATGTATATGTTTGAAATTATTTTATTTCAATAAACAAATCAAAAACAACTTTATGGAACTTAGGAGCTCTCTAAGCCCTCCTTGCAATTATGTTATAATTTAAAATTTAAGTGTGAAAAGGCAATGACCTTGGGTGCTATAACTAAAGAAACCCAAGCAATCTAAATGTGAAATCATTTATCGTTGCTAACATTATTTAGCATTTGAGAGTAGTCTTTAAAATAATCCAAAAAGACAGAAAGCAGTTTACAAGTTTCTACTAAATATGATGGAAGATGAAAAAAAGATTGCCAAAAGAAATATCTATTTTGTAAGACTAGAAAGAACTAATATGGTTATTTATTCAGTAGTCATGGTCCAAATGTATGACTATACTTGATAAGTTTGTGAACACACTCAAAAAGGCACGAACTGATACCTAAACTTAGTAATAGAAGATGCTCAGATAGCAATAGAGCGGTTTGTACTAAACTTTTCTGTGTTAAGATACACTTCAAATTGAAAAGTTTCAAACTTCTTTGTCTTTCTAATGGCCAAGGTCCAAAGAATAAAGATCCATGGATTAAGTCCACTTAGAACTGGGCAAAACAATAACATCAACACTCAACATTAAGACCAACATCTATTTCCAGCTACTAGTTCATATTCAAAAGCAAACCAATTACTAAACCAAGGATTTTAAGTGAAATTTTAGAAACTACAAAGATTTGCAGCAGCTCTTCGCATGGCCAGCATCACACAGCACAAAATTTTTCCAAGGCAATTACTGAGAGAAGATCCAACAATGAATAAACTCTCAAATCAAAGCATCCGTTCATCTAGATGCAATTTGGCTTGTTAAATCACCAGACAAGAGAAAACTAGCTAATGAATATTCCAATTTTCAAACCAAATTCTATCTATAGAAATTTCCATTCTATGTTCCCATCCAAAATTCAAACTATTTAGCCATCTGCAAATTGAACCCCTAACATCTACTAGTTATGCATAATCACACGATTCTATTCCTAGGCGTTACTTGGACTTGGGTACAGGTGTCAAAGATAAATAAATATTCATGTGTCAGACTTGTAAACTTCCTAAATAGAAAATACAGGAATAATGATCCAAATTTAAACATGGGTGCTTGGATAAATTACGTAAATAAAATGAAAAATAATAAAAAATAAATAAAATTATGTAGTAATAACTATTCTCCAGAAGATCATCAATATTCAAAATACAACCAAATTCAACATAAATAGAAGTTATATACCAAAGGAGCTTATGTATAATTTAAGATAAGGATAATCCAGTAGGTAATAGTTAATCTCATTTATACAATAAAATTGATAATCCAATGTGTCTAATTTATTGAATCTTCTATTTAACAAAATTAGTACATGATTTAATCAATTATAAAACAGTAGGCATGTTCAACTTCATTTGTGTGTTAGACACATATTCAATTTCATATCCCATGTCATGTTTAGTCAACAAGGGTATGGCATGGCAAATTGGCAAGTCCAAGTATCAGAGAACACAAACGCATATAGAATATCTAAGTTGGAATAGTATTCCATAAACGATATCTAATTTGTTCTCAAGAAACTGAAAGGCAAGGCAGAAAAAAAACACACATTGCCTAAACCTACAATTGCCTAAACCTACAAACATTATATATGACTTAAACATGTGAAGGTTTGATTTCATATGCAATCTGTTACTAAAATTGCATACAAGTAAAGGATCGGCATCTGACTGCCAGCATATATAGGTTATAACTTCCAAAATCAAAAGTTAAGAACATGAATTGGCCATAGTCACATTACTAAGACTAATTCAAAAGCTTTAACGTGTTAAACATCAAGAAACTAGAGACAGTAAAATCCCAACTCCACGTATCAACAACTTAAATGCCTATGAGTGATTGTATACTGCCAATACATTTGAATTTAAGCAAAATGCAATATTGGAATTGATATATTAAGCATTTAATTGGAAAAATACATGTAAACTAAAACATATACAAAGACACATACACAAATGCAAGCAGGATTTATAACCCCAAATCAGAATAGAGAAATTACCTTAGCAACATGCTCTAAAGTAACAGCCTCAGGCACAATAGCTGTTCGAAGCTTAATTTGAACAAAACCACTACTTCCTTTCAGTGGAAAGCACTGCCCAGGCTCTCCAAAACTCGGTTTCAACATCTTAACTGCATCAGGATGAGCCCCACCCCGCGAACCCATCAAGAACCAGTTGCTTCCCTTCCCGGTTATATACGGCTCGGAGTGCTTGACAACACTTGCCCCACCAGAAGCCAGAGCATAGTCCACCCTTCCAAGTCCATCAGCAGCATGCTTCTCAATTTCCTTCTCTACTATATCTCTCGCATATGCCCTAATATCATCCAAACTTATATCACTTTCACCAAACTCATTGCCCCTTCCCTTTTTCAATTCCTCATAAAACATTTTAAACTCCTCCTTAGACAACCAATCTACAGCCTTTAACTCACTTATTGACTTCTCCAATTGTTCATTTCTAGCTACTATTTGCTTCAACCCACTATCCAATAATTCAGCTTTCTCCTCAATCTTTTTATCCATTTCTTTCCTTAAACCTTCAACCTCATTCCCAACTTTCGCATCAACAACTTCAACTTGAAGCTGAATCATTTTCGCAGTAGTTTTAAAAAATGATTCAACCTCCGCAATTCGAGACTCAAATTCCGACTCACCAATTTGTGCAGTCCCAGAAATAGAATGATAATCCCCTGATTTCATAGCCAACCTTCTAATCATCTGAACCAACCCTATTAAAACAAGCAAAAGAACAAAATTCTTGGTGAAAACGCTAATCACCGTTTGCCACATCGGTTTCTCAGGCTTAGCAACCATTTTACGACTCCTACGCGGCGAAATAGTGGAATTAGCCATGGCATTTTTCTTCACTTGGGTCGTATCTTTCGTAGATCTTTCTAGAACTGCCTCGCCCCTAATTGAATGGTGACTGAGATCCTTGCTGTGAGAGGCAACGAGTTTATCATTAGCATTCTTAATAGCATTATCGCCGCCATTAATTTGTGCTTCATTTGGTAACAACTCGATATTGGTGGATTTCTTCTCGCCGGCGACGACCGGTCTCCGCCGACCAGCATGATTGGCTGTAATCGACACGGTCGAAGCGGACATATTGAGATCTTAGATGTTAATTTGGAAACCTAATTGGACATGAACCCTATCTTTGTAAAGGGAGAAGATGACGGAACGTGAAAGGAGAGATTTGGAGACAGAACTGAAAACCAGAAAGAGAAAACGAACGTAACCTTTCGAGCGCTTTCTTCTTATTTTGAATCATTTGTTAGTAATTTGCTAATTCTGGAAATTTTGATTAATTTATGATTTTCCTATTCTTTCACTAATGATTAACCGTAAAATATAATAAATTTACCTACCAACTTTATCACATTAATTAATCTCACCGCATGTTTAATTTTATTCTCACTCATCAAACTATTTAAACTTATAAAATTATTATATTTTAAAAGTAGTTTTGGACATAGATTAAGAAAATGAATTTTTCCTAATCCGCTCCTAACATTGCATTAATTTTATAATAATCCTTTTAAAATCAAAGAACCGACTTAAATTTGAAATAAAGGCTATATTTCAAATCATGAATAATAATTTAAAGCAAATTATAAATATGTGTAAAAAATTTGCATTTATAAAATAAATTTCTCTTATATTTTTAAATCAAAATGGGAAGAAAAAAATACATAAAATCAAATTTTAATAAAAAGCTGATCAAAATATTATTTTTTTCGAACTAGATTGTAGTCCACTTTAATTTTTGGACAAAATTTTAACACTCCAACTATGAGATCTTGCCAAATGACATTCCAGTTAAAAGAATTGAAATGTATCTTCACAACAAAATTATTCGAAAAATGCACATTATTTATGATTTTGTTTTGAAAAAAGAGTTGTCACCTTATGTTTAATTAATTAGGGAAAGTCTATAGAAAAATCTCAACTTAATTCCAAGAGAAAATATTCATCGAACGGAGAAAAATACTACAACTCGAAACCAAAGAGGATTTGAAGACTAAGTTTTCGATTTAAAGCAATAAATTAATTGGCTCAAAATGAATGGATATAGCTTTCATTAACAATTTATATTATGCATGGACATTTAAAAATGCATGGCAAATATTATAAGCAAGATGAATGATGTTCTTCATCTATAAACGCAATAAATAAAATCAAATAAAAAATAAAAAGTATTATCTTTAGCTTCTTGATGAAAACTTTTGAATAATCATGCATCTCTCAATAGCAATAATCAACAAATAATTGAACATAGATTGATTAAAGATCAACTAAAATAATTAGGAAATATCAAATAAAATAATTAGAAAAAATCAATTCTAGCTTAATTATGAAGATTTTGGGTTGATCATGCATCTTCCAACAATAATAACAATAATCCATAATTTTCCAAATAAACAACTATCATTGCAATAATAATTATAAGGTCTAATGCATAATTTTGCCCTCACAATTTGATATTTTAACCTTGTGGCACCATGTAATTCACCTGGACCTATCATGCCCCTGTAATTACTTAAGTTAATAATTAGTTTGCCCTTTGTAAATTGAGAAAATGTGTGTGAGGTTCAAATGCGATGATGTGGATGACATGCTAAATAAAGTGAGCCAGTTAGGGTAAAGTGACATTTTAGTTATGCCATGTGGACTACAACTCAGTGAAACCAATTAATTTCCCTCCAAATGAAAATTAGGCAAAAAACCATACAATTTTCCACAACCCAATGTTCTCCTCTTTCTCTTACAATCCAAATTAAAGAATCAAAGCATAAGGTTTAAAATATAGGAAAATTAGAGTTCATCGAGGATAGTAAGAGGGAAGAGAGCATAAATGGTTGAAATTTTTTAAAATTTCATTGCATATGATGTAACACTTATCGCTGGTCCCAAAAGATCACACGGCGGATACCACATTTAGTGTTGAAGGCATCTTTCTAACTAAAATATAAATCTTATAAATTAATTAATGAATTAGAAGTGATTAAGTATTTACAAGTTTAGCAAGTAATAATTTTAATTTTGAAAATATGTTTTGGAAAAATCATATAGAAAAATTGCAAAAGTTTTCCTTAAATACTGAGCTAAAAAAAACAAGTAAATACTAAGCAGTCCCAATTTAAAACTCTAAACATCTATCAAACTCTAAATTTTAACACAACACAAACATCACTTCTATAATTCTATAACTATTCAATTACTCAAATCCATCGTAATAATCATCAAATTAAAGCGCGCGGGCGCGCGCGCACACACACACACATATATATATTAAATCTTATAAAGTTAACCATACATAATTATCTTAAGGGGAATTTCTATATCCAATATTTAATAAAATTTCACATTTATATTCTTAAACATAAGCCTAAATATAATTTATATCAAACTTACTTTACAAATACTCCAATTTCATATTCTCTCAAATAGACAATATTTAATACATGCCATAATTTCTTAGATACATAAGATTAATTCTATAACTACTAAAAAAAAAACTTCTCTACATGTTACTCCTTCTATCTTTGATCGGTAACCATTTCTTTTGTGATAAAATCAACATGCGGAATACAAAATTCAATAGTGCTCATAAATCACGTACATTCCCATGTTGCAATGACAACAACATATTTTAAAATATGAATTTTATAAAAAGTTCACAATCATAAAATCATTTGGACATCTAACATGCATATACATTCATAACCCATAATATCATAGTAAACTCACAATTTAATAACATTTATAATTTTTATCATATCATACCATATATTCATTTCCTTTAATACTTATTTTACCAATAAGCATACTATTCATTTAAAATCCTTATTCCATTTCAACATGCTTCATAAATTCATTTATTAATAAAAATACATATTTCTAAAACTAAGATCATATAATATAAATAAATCTTATTTATTTAATTTCCTTAAAAATATTTTCTTAAGGGGCTCATCTACACTTAGGAGAAAATGAAACAGATAACATTTCACAAACTTAATGACCTTAATTCCCCAACATAATCATAGAGGCTTCAAGAGCATAACTTATACATATAGAGCGTGTCCGCCCAAACATAAGGCACCCCCGTGCATAGCATATGATCATAGCTCTTATCATAATAGCGTCGAAGCCGAGCATTCTCATCTTACATAATAAATCAAATCATACAACAAATTCGCACTAAGTATATTAGAGTCTAAAAACTTAAACTTTCTTCTTTAATTCATAACATTTCTCATAAATCTCATTCTTCCTTTAATATGCTAGAATTTATTATAAATTCTTTATTTAGAAAAACTAAGTCAACAAGTGACTCTTATTTAGTCATGATTATCTCAACATAGGAATTTCATGTTATAAAAGTAAATTTTCATATTTACTTTAATTATTCATAAGCCAACACCCTCATCATTTTCTAAATACATGAAAGCATACCATTATTCTAAATAAGCTAGCTTCATATCATATTTGCAGAATATCTCAAATATCAAGCCATAGGAAATATTTTAGCATAAAAGTGTATCTCTTCAACCAAAACATTTCTTTCCTATCCATGTCATCCAAAATATTTCATATATTATAAGAAACACAATTCCACTTAAAGCATGCGCAATATTCACCATTTCTCAAGGTTGAACAAGAGTATTTAAGCCAACTTGGCGCACATACAAATCATCATGAAACAAGGGCATACCATCATTTAAAAGGCATGGTAATGTTCAAGATATAGTTTTTCTTAAATACAAATAAGCATACTATTATGTAAACAAGTTTCATGGCCTATGTAATAACTACAAAATATATATTTACTCCCATCATATTGAGTAATTCCTGAGTAATTTTATGTATAATTCACTTGACTAAAGTATATTAAAGAATTAAATAAGATTTTGAGAGTTTTGTGAATAAATATTTTAAATCAAGAAATTTTTAGCATTTTTCTAACCTTTCCTTTGCCATGTTTTTTAGGCACAATTAAAGCTGTAAGTCTCTAAATTGAGTGAAATTTAATTTAGTAAAAAGCTAAGATAAAATGCTACAAATGGTACGAAGGGAACACACCAAATCAATCTCTAATATGGTAAAAAAAAGGTAAAAACATAGACAAACAAGCTAGACATGATTTCGCACATCTAAGTCCAACATTTTTTTAGTTTCTACTTATCTAAGCACTCAAATTAAACAAATACAAATCCAGTGAAGTCTTAAGATACATGGAAACAACTTTCATGAACTCAAGATATAATCATGCCATTTTAGTGGCCAAAATAGGCAATCAATTAGGATAAACATGTGGATTGGCATGACAGAACCAGTTTTGGTTTTTAAGTTATAAGTTAAGCTATAAGTATCCAAATTTGACTTAAAAAGATGGTTTGAAATGCTAAGAAGTCAACCTACAACTTTCATGAAAACATCAGATACAGATGAAAAATAAAAAGGATCGAAAAATGACTTCTAAATACACCGAAGAGCACATTTAATCCAACAAGTGACACAATTTCAAGCATTAAACATAAAATCTCCAATATTTACTCACAAAATCTAGAATTTAAAATTCACAAAAATGAAAAAAGAAATAGAATTTATGGACACAAACCTCAATCAAAAGCTTTATAAACCTTAGAAATGAGCTCAAGCCCTCTCCTTCCCCTTATCTAGCTTTAATGGCTCACTTGGATTTGTAACTTTAACACTCAAGTTCTTAGTCTTTACAACCAAAAATCCAAAGAACTAACTTAAGCCTTCAAGGACATGGGCTAGGATTTATTTTATAAGAGTTGATTTAAGTGTTTCTTTGTAGTGAAATAAAAAGAAAAAGAGAGGAGAGGGAGATAGTGTGTTCAGCAACCAAAAAACAAAAAGAGGGAAATGATAAAAAGAAGAAAAGAAGACAATTTTGTAAATATTTAACAACTTCTTCATGAAGTTGTTGGATCAATGGTCCAAATTAATCCATGTCATCCTCAATCCAAAGGCCCACATGAATTCCTTAAATACATCTCTCAAATTATTATTTTCTCCACAATAATTATTAAAATTACTCCATAAAAATAGACTTCTAATTTCATAATTAATAAAAATACTACAATTCACTATTCACAAATTACTCAAGTTCTCCAAATAAATTCATAACTTATTTTCTATCTATCATAATAATGTATACATGATCCAAAATATCTATTAAAAGTATTAGCTAAGAATAATAATTTTTTCAGATCGAAAAATACTAAATTTCTGTCGGGTGGTACTATTCACAGTCCGGTGAATCACTATTCATTAATATTTAATTAATTAATTAGTCATGAAAAATTTATATATTAACTTAAATTAATTAAGACAAATCACATATAGTCTAATTACTCCATGAATATTAATTATACTCAATATTTTTCTCGGGTATAAATAAAATATTATTCCCCTTTCGGCCAACATCATTCATGACTTGATAAAATATTACCATTCTAAAATTTAGAAATTTTGGGGCATTACATACGACATCTAGGTTTAGTTGCATTCAGTGGTTAAAACGTGAAATGAAGAACTTAGAGGTCAATTAACTCTTGAAACTTTATCTTACCTTTCTGTGATTGTATGCAATTGAGTGGTGTTTTTTTTCTTAATATTGTAGAAAGTGTTGTTTTTTTACCTTAAATTAGGTTTTTATCACACGCATTAATTTCTGAGATTCCCTTCGCGGTCCTTTTTTGTGCTTCTCGTGTCTATAAAAAGAGCCAAAGCCATTTTTTATATATTGACTTGGTTGTCTTGAAATTATTTTCTTTTGTATGAGTGGTTGTCATTGTGTTTGTACTGTATATACAAATATAGAAATATCTTTTTCATTTTAGATGATTGACATAGTGGAATTATGGTTGTTGACCCTTTTATTTGGTACATTAGAGGAAATGTGACTTTGGAGGAAGGTCTGGACCTAGATAAGTCATCTCTTATTAACTTAGAGCGGATGGCTATGAAATTAGGTTATAGTAATGTACATGCAATTTATAGGAAGTGGTTTATTGGGGGAGGTATTGAGACTTTTTCTAGGCTTGAAAATTATGCTAATGTGTTGTTTAAATGTGGCTTTTTGGAAGATGGAGGAATACTGGAGTTATGTATAAAGCATTATATAGATGATGTAGATGTTGTTGAAGTATCCTTACTGCCAGGGCCTGAGGCATATCCAACAGTAAATGTGGAAGCAAATATAGGTGGTTTATTAAGGAGGGTGAAAATTTAGTTAATGAATATAATAAATGAAAGTTGGGGATTGGTTGTTGAGGAGCAAATATAGTCTGGGACTAGGGATAAAAATGTAAATGACAATGATGTTTGTCAAAATAAGGACATAAATGTGGTCCATAACAGTAATATTATGGGGCACAACAAGGTTAATACTAGGGCTGAGTCCACTGTCATTCTAGACAATGCAAATGAGGAAATAATGCCAAATCATATGAAGTTGGAAGTGGTGCTGAGGGTGAAAGTGACAATGATGGTGGGGATGAATCTGAAGATGCTAAAGTACAGATAGAGAATAAGGCAAATGATAGTGATATAGATGATGAATTAAGACAAGTTAAAGAGAGAATTAGAGAGTTTAATAGAAGATTTAAGGCAACAACAAATGATGATAATGATGAGATATAATTAGGAGAAGCAAGTTATGATTATCGCTTTAGGAGGTAAGGATTTTGTAATTGATAAGTACAAAGGGAAGACTGGTGGGGATGAACCTTATGAAGAAAGTAGTGATCCAAATAGCCATGTCATAGTTAATGATGATAACTCAAGGGGAAAGATGCAGGAGAAATAGGAAACTCCACTATGGCCTACAACTACAGTACCCTATTGGGAGTTGGGTATGATCTTTGTTAATGCAGATTAGTGTATTAAGGGGTTAAGTAAATATGTTGTTGCTAGAGGTGTTGATCTCACTATAAGACCTAATTGACTTAGGTAGAATATGGGCAAAATGTAGGGATGGTTGTCCATGGCTTTTGTTTGCAAGTAAATGTGAAAGTAGTGAGAATTTGATAATGAAAACATACAACTCTGTACGTAAATGCTATAGGACAAATAGGAACCAGTTGTGCAACTCCTCTTTCATAACAAGACATTCAACTTAAAGGATTTTATCTTAACCAAACATTAAGATAAGAGGGATTCAAAAACTTTATGAGGACTACTCAGGGATTTTTATGGGTAAGACTATGTCTAAGAGACAAAAAATAAAGGTTATGTCAAATTCAGTTGGGGATTGCACTGTAGATCCATGACTATGCTGATAAAATTAGGAGATCCAACCTTGAATCTACTTGTTTTGCAAAATAAAAGTGTAACGCTCCGAAATTTTGGATCTCAAAATGGTATTATTTGGTTCAGGTTAAGAATGATATCGGCCGAAAGAGAAATAATATTTTATTTAGACTTGATAATGATATTGAACTAATTAATATTTGTGGAGTTAATTAGATTTTATGTGATTGGACTTAATTAATTAAAGTTAAGATATAAATTTTTTATGACAAAGTAAGTAATAAATTATTGGTGAATAGTAGTTTACTGCTCTATAAATAGTACCACCAGTCCGAAACTTCGTAATATTTCGATCCGAAAAAATTACTATGAATGCTTAATATTTTATTTAATATATTTAGAGCATGTTTATATGATTTAAGTGGGTAGAAAGTATTTCATGAATATTTATGGAGAATTTAAGTACTTGATGAATAGTTTTTTCTAGTGTAGTATATTAAGAAATAATTGAGGAATTATTTTGATAGAGTTAATTTAATAAATTGGTGGAGTTAAATAATATTTGGAAGAGAATTATTGATGAATATTTAGAGCCCTTGGATGAGAATACTAGAGACCAAATCCTAGCCATCCATTTGACATAAAATGAAATAGCCAAGTTTGACTTTGCTACTTAAAAACAACACTTATCCAACACTATTCCTTCTTCTTCTTTCTCCCATCTCCAACGCCACACTCTCCCTCATTCTCCTCCATGTTCTTTCATTTTCTCTACTACTAAACTATACAAAATTAAGTGAATTAAACCAAAGTCTAGTAATAAGACTTGAAGAATTAAGCATAAAAGAGTGGTATTTGGTGATAGAATTCAAGAAATTGGAGTTTACTGCAAGTTCAAAGGTTGGAGAACCATCCTCTAAAGGGAAGGAAAAGGTTAAGGAATAAGGCTTTCTAAGCTTATTCAAGCTTGTTTTTAAGGTTAGTGCAATAATATCTTCCTTCCCCTTTCATTTTCTTAAAATTTTCAATTTTTAGGTTTTAAGCAAATTTTGAGTTCTTCGTGATTTTATTGGGGAATTGCTTAATTGCATGTTTTTATATGATTTTCCATGAAATCTAAGCATGATGGAATGCTAGAATGGGAAGAGGGACATCTCTCTCCCATTAATCCAAGAGTGGCCGAACCTTGATGGGTGAAGGGCCTTGAGCTTTCTTTGCTTTTTATGCTTGATTTGGTCTTTAATGAGTTTATTGATAAGTGACTTAATGGTGATTTAATCCACTACTTGGTTTTTTAATGTTTAAGTTTTTTTCCAAGACTTAAAGAAAGTTTGAATGTGTAAAAGATGAGTTTTAAAATTAAATGTTTTTATGGCTTTATTAAGTGTTATTTGATAAGTATTTAATTTGTGTTTTAAATCCCCATTTTGAATCTTAAGTATTTATGATTTTGGAGAAAGGAAGCCTTAAAAATGAATGAGAAGTGTTTTATGTTTATATATATACTAGTAAGCATTTAAAGGGGTATTAATAAATGAATTTGATTTGTATTTGAAGTACATTTTGAATATGAAGCTTTATTTTCATAAGTGTGAAGGTCAGTAAAACTTTTATGAGTTGTAAGATTTAAGGAAGTAAGAAAATTTATTTTGAAGCTAAGTATAATTTTGGAAATGGAAGCTTAAATGCTTTGGTATGAAAGGTAGGAATTTTTGCAAGTTAAAAGTTGGTGAATTTTGAAATAAAAGGGGTTAAATTTTTAAGTATGAGTCTTAAGGAATTTTTGAAATAATAAGTATTAAGCTATTTTAAAATAAAAATGTTTAGGCTTTGAAATATTTTGCTAAATGTTGGTTTTAAGTATTTTAAGCTAAGTATATATGTGTATTATAAAAGTATTAATTTTGGTGGGAACATGAGTAGGTTTTGATGAACTTTACAAGTTGTAAGTTTTAAAAAAGTTAAGAAAAATAAGTTTAAGTTAAGTATGTGTTTGAAAAATGTAAGTTTTGATGCTTAAGTATGGAAAATATGGTTAATTTGAAAAGAAAATCTTTCCCCTATTTTAGTAAGAGAGACCAAAGCATAATGGGGGAAAGGGGGCTTGAGTTCTCTTGATTTTTATGTTTAATTTTACATATAATTTGATGCATGACAAGTATGTTTTTGAATAGTATTTAATATATTTGGTTTTAAACTTATTATGAATTTTACACAACTTAAAGGATGTTTTGAAAAAGTGAAAGAAGGGATTTATCATCATTTGATTATAAGTAATACTTTTAAGGTTTACTTAAGTAGTTTTGAATTGTATTTTAAGTATGTATTTTGAAAAAGGAAAGCTTTGAATTTCATAAATATGAATTTGGCATTTTAATAAAGTTGTAAGTTAAGAAATTTTGTAATAATAACTATGCAATTGTGAAAGATTTTGCTAAGAAATTATGTATAAGAAATAAGATTATCTGTTAAGGAATGGATTTGTTTTGGGCTCTAGTATGCACGATTGAAATGTAGTAAGATGAGATTTATTTCGGTATATGAGCATGCTCGGCTTTTAAGCCTTTCTATTATATGAAAGCTATGATCATATGCTAGGCTCTGGATGCCTTATGAATAAGCGGACGCGCTTATTATGTGTGGCACTTTCACAGGCCATTAGGGGCGCTTTTGCAGGCCTCGTTTCTGATATGGGGTGGCGCTTTCATAGGCCTCATTTCTGTTATTCTGATATTCTAAAATCGAATCTAATTATATTTCTATCAGTATACGTATGAGCCCTCAACTAAGAATAAGTTCTGTACTGTTCTGTTATAAAGGAAAATGAAAATATATTTGTATTTATAGAATTTTTCTTATATTTATCAAACTATGAATTTATTCTTAAGAATGGACTTATTTGGAATTTTCAAAATATCTTAATTTGATTTGTATATTTTTGGTAATTTTGTATTTGATTTAGTATTTGAAATTATATTTTAAGTTTGTTGCTTAAGCACCCTTATGTATTGTACTATTAAGTTATTTAGCACCACTGAGTGATATACTCAGCATGTCGATTTTTATCACGCGCAGGTTAGGGACAATGGGTGCTACTCGAGGACTAGAGGCTTAGCATAAGAGAAGGAAAATTTATTTTGGGTAGGACATGTATAGGATATATTATGGCATGTATAAAAATATTGTAAGAGATTGAGCTGTATATATTGAATTTGTAAATTAATGAGATTTGTGATTAATTAAGAAGTTTTATCTTATTGTGAATTTTAAAGTGAATGATCATTAGCAATTAAATTTTTGAATGGATGATATCATGTTACGATAGAACCTAAGTTGATTGATGTGAATATTTAGAAGTACTGCATAACCTATTATGTTGATTTGGAGTTTTGGGGTTTGGAGGAATTAATATTGGAAGTGTTTCTATTTTCTCTGTGTGGCAAGTTGATTTCTAAGGGAAACTCTTGCGAATTTTTCATAGGAATTTCCTTAAACCTTGTTTTAAAAAAAATATTACTTGCCTCCTCATGAAAATTTAGCCACTTCTAATACATGATTTAAAATTATTAAGTAAAATAATACGGTGCTCCGATACCGAATGTAGCGCTCATTGTTGGGTCCTCCGGGATTCGACAAGGGGTGCTACAGTAAGAGGTGAAGCTGGATTTTCTATTAGGATGTAGACTTATCATTGGGTTAGATGGATGTTTTTTTAAAAGCTTGCTCATTCTTATGTACATCACTTTCACATTTTGCTTAGCTGATGTACGATTCGTGTAAGGTGTCACATTTTTCACTTCTAGGGTATGACAAATGTGTTTAGAGAAGGGTTTTTAGGGGGGCAAGGCCACCTACGTTTGGGGGTCGGCGTGCGTTGATATCTAACTCTATAATAATGGGAGATTCAATAGCTAGTATAGGGGGTTTGGAAATACCATTCGCATTTGTTTCCATTAACCTAACCATAGAGTATCTTGCTGGATCAAGGTTAGTGTTCATCTTGGTCAGATTCATGTTTATAACTCAAAGAAACCTTCAAAAGTAGCTTTTGTTGGTCTTGGGTTGAAATTGGAATTGGAGCCCAATTTAGAGGAGTACACATTACTAGAACTCTTGGGGGCCTAGGCCTATTGCGTGAAACTCCAGATTGCACAGTTGACTTCCCTTTCAAGCTATTATGTGGGAGTTTACATGGATCTTGCCACTATTCAGGCAATCAAGAGTATCTTAGCAACGAGAAACTACTCATCTACATTAGCTTCACTTTCGTCACCTAGAATGTCAAACCTTGAGCCTAACTTACCACAACCAGTGGAGATATTCTGATTCTCCTCCATCCTTCACCTCCCATGATGAGGTCGACAGTTGGCAACCATCTAAGAGCTAAACCTTGGTGTAGGAACTCGAACCTCCTCCTCTCAAGTATTGGCCAACCTCCGCCTCTCAAGTATTGGCCATGGTCGGTTTCAACTCACCTTTGATCTTCTTTTTGGATAAGCACGTGTCTTCTCTGTGACTCGCTTGAACGCAGCTGAAATAAAGCTATGTTATAGTTTCATACTCTATAGATTGTATCCTACCATTGATGAGGAAATTCAAGAAAAGTGGACTCTTGGGATCCACCAAAATAGCATTTTTAGCAAACTTACCCTTGAGAATGTCCTCTGTATTCTAATCAACCTTGATCACTCTTTCAATCACATCTCTTATGGCTCTTCACATCTTCTTATGGTATAGGTGAATAGGTAAACTCAGTAACCTCAACCAAATAATAGCTTGCTCAATCTTAAAACTCTGGATGTCAAAGTTGGGGTTCTATGCCATCACAACTAGATAACTTCCTGCTAAGGTCCATGGTCCATCCAAGACAACCTTATTGAAGTCAAATTTAGGCTCAAATTTATCTACGGAAATTTTTTTCCCTAAATCCAAAACTTGATGCCCATTCAGTCTTTATAAAGCTTGGATTTTATCACATAATGCTTTATAACCAATTCTCCTACCCCATAATGGAGAACTACTGCCTTGGACCACTTCTTTGCTAGGTTTGTTTATAAGCTGTCAAAGATCTTAATAGCTGGAATTAGACGAGTGCTGTCAATATGAATTTCCTTCGATGAAAGTATGAAAGAGGCATCATCCAACAATCATCCTCTATATCCATCTCCGAAACCTGAAGGACTTCATCGTGAAAAGATGTCTGAGAACCGTGCAGCATAGACAATCCTCTTCCATCGACATGCCACAATTATCTTCGTGTTTCACCTTTTTTGTAGTACGATCTTGATCAGTAGGGTTTTCATGATCAAAGACTTTTCTCTCCATTCTCGCAGTTTTTCCTTTTTTATGAATAATACGATGTTTAAAGAAATATGATATGTTATCAGTAGCTTGAGTGGTATGTATGAAGTAGTATGTGGGGTTGAGGTTACAATTTTTATAGAAGTGTTTATAACATATTTTAGAATATTAAAATGTTGAATAAATAGGATAAACTCTTGCAATTTTTTCGTAGAAATTTAGGAATTAGAATTTATGTGTGATTTATGTTATCATGTTATGTGGGATAGGCATTGTACTTTTAGCACCACATATAGCATAACCTAGATGGACTATCCACAAACCTGGTGATTCATGTGTATTTCCAATTTGGGTGTTAAAAGAGTGGTTGAGTAAGTATGGTAGTGGCTGACACTTTGTTGAGTTTAAACTGCATTTATCAAGAGGATTATATTTAGTCTATTAGTCCTGTAATTCTTCACATATAAAAGCCTAATATTTGTTTTCTATTCCTTAAAAACCTAATATTTATTTTCTATTCCTTCTTTCTTTCTTTCAGTTTGTATAAAAGAAGTTGTTTATTTGTAGGTTTTTGATGGGTATCAACCCCCAAAAATAATTTCTACTCTTCCTAATCTAAATAAATTGTAGAGAGGGTGAGAAGGATCAAACTGATGTTTAAATTGAAACCAGTTAATAAAACAATAAATAAAAAAGGGGGAATTTTAATCAAAATAGAAATCGAAAATAACTAAGTAACATAAAGTGATAAAATAAATAATTAAAATCAATAGAAGGAAAGATTCAGCCAAGGGTAATCCATAGCATGGGATTCTCTTGATTGATCATTGATATAAAGATAATTTGATAATTCAAAAAATTGACAGGTTATAATCTTTGGACAAGCGCCTCAAAAAAATCTTTCCGTAATATTAGATTAAACAGACAAGCGCTAGAATAATCCCTAACTAGCGAAAAACCTTAAACAAGTGATAGAATTTAATTCACTAGTAGCAATAAAAACTAGAAAGACCATGCCCTATTCAACATACTTACAAGCGTAGTTCATTTAAAATCGATTGTGGGTTTCCATAATATAATTAGAAGCCCTGGTCAAAATCAAATTATACTATTTGCTACTTATTCAATTCAGTTAGACAATATGAATCTCAACTTTATTGATAGCTATAGACTTTCCTATTAGGTTGAATAATGGGTCCTTATTGAACAAACAACAAAAAAATAATAGAGATGGAGTTTCTCATAAATTCAAAAATAAACAAAAGCCAATCGAATTTAAAGAATAAACTTATCGTATTTAGATCTCACAAGCTTGAAGAATCCCTACTTAAAATCAACCCTTGACTGAAAATAATAAGCTTAGCTGCTCATGGCTATGAAGAGCATGAGGAATAAAAATAAAGAAAACTACTGCTCTATTAGAAAAATAATCAGGAGGAAGATCCTTTTTATAATCTTTAAGATCATATATATATAGGAAAAAAGAAACCCTAAAAAAATAAATATCTTTTTAGAAAAAAAATCTAAAATATTTAATTGAGTATCTGCCAAGTCCCTAAACAAATGGGTCAGCTCGCATTTTAGAAGATATTCTTATAGCTGGCAAGATTATGCAAAAGTTTAGGTTGCGTCTTTATAGTGCTTGCCCAAACGCTATACAAAAAATTCCAGTAGGTTTTCACTCAGCTCTAAACCCAACTCCATAGCGCTTGCCCAAGCACTATGCAAAAACTTCCAGTAGCTTTGCTTCATTGTGGATCCAACTTCATATCACTTGCCAAAGCGCTATCCCAAAACTTCTAGTAGCTTTACTCTCCTTTGGACTGATCTCTCTCTATGTTTGCCCAAGCGCTAGCCAAAAACTTCCAGAGGCTTTTTGAGGACTTAGCTCTAACTTGATAGCTTCATCAAAAACTTCAAGAAATCAATCTCCAAAGCTTCCTTTTCAATAAATCTAACATATCCTATGGGAAATATGAAAACCAAGTGAAAAATCTTCATTTTAACCAAAAACTACCCATAGATAATAATCAAACAAATGATATTTTATGTTAAATTAACAAGCTATCAAATTCCCCCACACTTATTCCATACTTTTGCTCAAGCATGACTAAATTCTCAATCAAACTCAAAGAAATTTACTCCATCCTACAATAGCATTCTTTAACAAAAGATTGAAAATTTAGGAAGAAAAACAAGTAAGGTAATAATCATCATCGTTTATTCCATCTACTCTATACCAATATATAACAACCTCAATGCATCCCTTTAAGTACAAAACACAAAGACTTGAAAATTTATGCACACAACATATTAGGTTTCACAAGAATTTAAGTTGTCGCATCTCAAAACATAAGGTTAACGTATTAAAATATAATACCCTAGGATGTGCTGTAATTTTTTTCAAAAGAAAAGAAGGTGTCTTCTCCACTCTTCATTTTTCATTTATTTATTACAATTTGGAGAACTCATGTGCATTACCACTTTTTTCATTCTCATTTATTTATTTTTTTTATTTTCTTTTTTTGTAACTCAGTGACCATACACCATGCTAGTGATTGTACCCTAGGCCAATAGTTTGGACCTTATGTTATTTGTATTTAATTAATAAAGAGGTTACTTTTATTATTATTATTATTATTATTATTATTATTATTATTATTATTATTATTATATTGTTTGTTGCATGTTGCTTTATAATAATATATATCCCTATTCATGAGTGAAATATCGACTAGTATAATTTTGAATGTGTATGGTGATGTCATTCAAGCTTATAGGTACTTGTGGGGACAATGTACTAGATAGACCCGCTTTGAGATCATTACATGGGTCGATGTCATTAATGATCTCAATATGGTTATGTCATTGAATCGTTAGACCTGTGGTCATCACAGTGTCCTACATGAGGAGCATTGTGTTTTGACATTATCAAACATCATCTTTAATCGGATGACTATAAAGGTTATGGTTGAGCATAATGTAAATCATGCAGAGGATAGTGCACGATCGAGATGGGATTTGTTCCTCTTTCATAAGAGAGATATCTTTTGGGCCCCTCGATGAGTAAGATTGAGAAATGCATGGCCGTGCTCAAATAAATTGATATAGAGAGATCAATTTGATTTGATTTATCAGTCTACTTGCGAATCAAGAAATGGATATGTTTGAACAATATAAGTATGACGTGATCCATGACTTATGTTCAAATCAAATATCGTGTAACAAAAGGAATCATGACATGTATCATTAGGTTTTATATCGGACAAACGATTTCATGTTTATTGGGTAATCATAATGTCTGGCTAGAGACCGCTTGTGATTTGTGGACTGCATAGGGTCACACATTGGGTCACACATTAGATTATCACGGACTAGCATAGGGTATTAATGGGCTTGAAATTTGATTCAAGGCCCAAGGGATTAAAAGAATCAAATTAGGCAAATTGGATTTTAAACTAGGTTTAAAAGCCCATTAGCAAAATCTGATGTGAAGGCCTTTTGATTAGGGTTTTATTTCATGTATATAAGCGTTATATATATGAAATGAGATAATCAATAATACACAGATCAAAGACGCCACCTCCCTAAAAACCCTAACCGCAACATTACGGAACTAGCAGCTGTGCGCTCGTCTGGTATGATCGTGTGTGGATACCAGTAGAGGACGTTCGCCTAAGGAGCAGCGTCTATCCACAGTGAAGCACGACTTCAAAACCCAGGTTTGTAATCGAACTCTATCATTCAAATTATATTGAAACACGTGAATCCATGGCGAGTGTTGCCGTGTCACTATTTTAATTTCGCTATGCTGTATGTAAGACACCGGCAATTCCTAACACACCATAAGAAAAACAATTCAGGTTTTGAGAGGATGATAGTGTCCTCAGTGCGCCAGAAAATGTGGAGGCCAAGAAATGGTGAATATAGCACAATGTAGCACTCTGAATCAGGTTGGCCTTAGATCGACTAGCATGAAAGAGAATATTAGCTTGATCGGTGAGTGTCCTATAGGCATCTAAAGCATTGAAATCATTAGGGTAATCGCAGTCAGCATTCAAATATTTAGAACTTTTAGCGGACTCGGTTGTCAAGTACACCCAATGCAATATTAAAAGATGTAACAGAGAAGCTAAGCATGTGACCCATCAATCGAAACCTAATAGTATCAGGTGTACTGAGCTTGAATGACTCTGAAGAGTGAACATATTCAAATGTAGAATAAAATTCCAGGCATAATTCTATGAATGCAGGACATTGACAAAAAAAAATTGCCTCCAACCAATTACATCAACAGATTTACATGGTATTATTTCAAGCTTTTGGACAAAAGCGTATTTATTTCTGTGGATAACCAAATCAATCCTCAATGCACCATTTAGATCAGCGATTCTAGGAGGGTATTGACTCTTACCTCTTCGCATTCTAGCACAACTTCGTGGTGGAGGTGGGTCACTGGCATCTTGGTCGACTGTGGCAGGTGGCTCAGCAATAGGGGAGGCTGGTGCGGCAAGAGAAACTGATATGGTAGGAGGAACCGAAGCGGTGGGATGGCGCGATGGCCGTCGCGCGACTTGCCACTGCGCTGCTGTGGCGGGTGGCATGACGTGTCAAGCGCACTGGGTCTGTAAGTGAGTCTGACGGCACGAGGCGTATAATACCCTGAAATTTTTATTTCGAAACATTCCATTTAAATTTAAATTGTAAATTATTAACCAATAATATTACGCCACGTAATATTATGGGGATCGAAAATCATTTTGGTTCGCCCGAAAATTTATTGAATAACCATTAATTGAATAAAATCGGACCAATATTTCTTTAATTGGACCGAATTAATTTAAATTAGACCCGAATCG
>CANUEX010107630.1:0-37363 GCA_948099535.1 Jatropha multifida
TTAAAATAAAAGAAGTGAGGGTAAAAGGTAATAAAAAGATAAAAGAAAAATAAAGAAAGAAGAAATAATTAAAACAAATAAATAAAATAATAGAATAAAAACAAAGAAAAGAAAAGAAATACCACAAAGTTACCGTGGCCATAAAACACAAACAACAAAAGAAAAATTTTTTTCCCTTTTTTTTTTAACATTCCTCTTTTATTTTAACCATGGAAGGTAAGTTCAGCTCCCTAATGCAAACCAAGAAAGTGAATCAGACACTAAAGAAAGAAGATGACCCAAACTAAAATAAAAAAATAAAAAAATTGAAAATAAAAAAAAACAAAAATAAGAACAAATATGAGGCTTGGGCAAGCCTTATATTGGGTTGCCTCCCAACAAGCGCCCTAGTTTAACGTCTTAGGTTAGACATTCTCAAACCTTAATCAATTCCTTTGTGGTCTTCCAAAGCAAATTTCTTTACCTCAGGAGCTAAAGGATCAATAACATCAGCACCACCAACACTGAGCACATCATATGGATCATCATACACATTAAACTTGACTATTTTTCCATCAAATTCTAAAGTAAGTGTACCATTATGAGCATCTATTTTTGCTCTAGCTGTGCTAAGAAATGGTCTCCCGAGCAAAATCTCAGATGAAGTGGGGAATTTATCATCTTCCATATCCAACACATAAAAATCAGCAGGAAAAACTAACCCCATTTACTTGTACCAAAACATACTCCAATACCCCTTCGGGGTAAACAATGGACCTGTCTGCCAACTGAATTGTAATGAGTGTTTCTTTTAATGGACCAACATTCAATGAAGAGTAAATAGACAATGGAATAACATTTATTGAAGAGCCTAAATCACACATCGCTCTTTTTATTTTAATATTGCCTATTTTACATGGAATAGAAAACATACCTCGATCCTTGCATTTAGGGGATAATTTTCTTTATAATATAACCAAAACATTCTCTCCAACACTTAGCTTTTGATAACCAGCCAACTTCTTCTTATTCATACAAAGCTCCTTTAGAAACTTTAGATAGCGAGGAACTCGCTTGATTGCATTGAGTACGGGTACATTCGCCTCCACTTTGCACAAAGTTTCTAGGATTTCTTTTTCTTCCTTATCTTTCCTTGATTTAGCCAATCTTTCAGGAAAAGGGGGTTGAATTACCAGTGGCAGTGGTCTGGGCAAGCTTACTTTTGGATTTACAGTTTGTCCACTCTGTTGAATTCCTGCTTCTTTTCCATCATCCTTCCTTGAGCTACTGTCACTTTGCATCAGGCTTGAAATTCCTAGCTCCAATCTATTTCTCATAGTGATTGAACTGACATTTTGTATGGGGTTTATGATAGTTTGAGAAGGTAACTTCCCTTGGGACTCCAATTTGCTTAAAGAGGTTGCTAATTGGCTCACTTGATTCTCCAAATTTTGAATGCTAAACCTAGTCTCTTGCTGAAATTGTTGAGTGTTAATTGCAAGAGATTTAATAATATCTTCAAGGGACGTACCTGATTTTGAACCCATTTGTGACTGTTGTTGAGGTAGTCCATGCTGATATGGATGGGAATTTTGTTGTCTTGCTCCATAACTGAAATTTGGATGATCTCTCCATCCCAGATTATACGTATTTGAATAAGGATCATACATCCTTTGGGGCTGTCTAGGAAATCCTCCAATTGCATTTACTTGCTCTTGAGTTTCTTCTTGTAATGTGGGACATATATCAGTTGGATGTCCAAGAAAAGCACAGATCCCACACACTTTAGCTTGTAAAGACATCCCTGTAGCAATAATTTGAACCAAAAAGGTTAGTTCATTAAGCTTATTGTCAATGGTAGAGTCACTTACCTGATTGACTCTCCTTGGCATGTCTTGACGTCTACCAAACTGTTGTGTGTTGGCTGCCATGGTAGATATGATTTCACGGGTTTGTTGAGGAGTTTTATTGACAAGAGCCCCTCCACTTACTGCATTAACCATTCTTCTCTCCAAATCCAGCATCCTTTTATAGAAATATTGAATAAGAGATTGCTCGGTAATTCCGTGTTGTGGGAAGCTGGCACAAAGTCGCTTGAACCTCTCCCAATAATCATGGAGAGTTTCTGCATCTTTTTGCTTGATGCCACTGATCTCCCTTCGAATCAAGGTTGCTCTTGAAGCTAGAAAATACTTCTCTAGGAAAAGTCGAACCATGACCTCCCACGTTCTAATGGATCCTGAAGGCAAGTAGAACAACCACTCCCTGGCGGCATCCTGCAAAGAAAACGAAAATGCCCTCAACTTAATCTGCTCTTCGGTCACTCCTTGCAATCTCATGCTGGAGCAAACTACATGAAACTCCTTTAGGTGCTTATTTGGGTCTTCATTCTCCAACCCTCGGAAGATGGGAAACAGGTGTATTAAGCCTGATTTTAGCTCAAATACCACCTCCAGAGCTGGATAATTAATGCATAGAGGCTGTTGCTCTACCAGAGGTGAATGTAGCTGTCTTACTGTCTATTCTTCAGCCATGAATTCTTCTTCTTCTTCTTCAGACTCGATTTCTGCTCTTTCAAATTCTACTGGAAATTCAGGTGTTAGTTTGTCTAAAGGAGGTATGGATGTCGTGGTTGCTTATTTCTTTCGCAGTCTTGCTGCTTTCCTTAATGCACGGGCTCGCTTCTTGATTTCTAGATAAAAATCTAAGTTAGCCTGTCCAAATCTAGTCATCAAAATCAAAAATCAAATTTATATTAGTCCCCGGCAGCGGCACCAAAATTTGATGGGTGTCGAAGCCATAAAAAATGATTCCTAGTTTCCTAATCTAGATAAATTGTAGATAGGGAAAGAAGGGTTGAACCCTAGAGACTAACAAAACCTGATTTTTAATTTGAAACCAGTTTATAAAGACAAATAAATAAAAAGGGGGGTTTTGATAAAATGGCAATTGAAAATAATAACTAAGTAACAGGAAGCGATAAAATAAATATTAAATATCAATAAAAGAAATAATTCAGCCAAGGGTGATTCGTAGCATGGGATTCTCTTTATCTATCATTGATACAAAGATAATTCTAAAAATTGAAAGGCTGACAGGTTATAATCTTTGGACAAGCGCCTTCGAAAAGTCTTTCCATAATATTAGATTAAACAAACAAAGCACTCGAATAATCCCTAATCAGCGAACAACCCTAAACAAGTGGTAGAATTTAATTCACTAATAGCAGTATAAACTAGAAAGACCCTGCCCTATTCAACAAACTCACAAGCGCGGTTCATTTAAAACAGATTGTGGGTTTCCAAAATATAATCCAAAGGCTTGGACACAATCAAATTATATTATTCGCTACTTATTCAATTCAATTAGATAATACGAATCTCAACCTTATTGATAGCTACGTGCTTCCCTATAGTTTGAACAATGGACCCTTATTGAACAAATAATAAGAAAACACTAGAGATGGGTTTCTCATAACTGCCAAAAACACACAAAAGCCAAACAAATTTAAAGAGTATACTTATCGCGTTTAGATCTCACGATTGTGAAGAATCCCTACTTGAATTCAACCCTTGACTGAAAAATGTTGAGCTTAGCCGCTCATGGCTGTGAAGAACACGAAGAAATAAAAATGGATATGTTGTTTTATTTTAAGCGTAGAAATGAAAAAGTCCAGAGAAAAAGGAGAAGATCCCCTTTACAAATCTTCTAATACTATTTATAAAGAAAGAAATCCCTATAACTAAATAATATCTTTTTAAAATAAATCTAAAATATTTAATTATCTGTAAAATCTCTAAAAATTTGGGCCAGCTTGCATTTAAAAGATTTTCTCGCGTCTGGTAAGATTTGTAAAAATCTAAGTTGCAGCTCTTTACCGCTTGCCCAAGTGCTATTACATAACTTCTAGAAGCGTTTCTCTAAGCTGCAGGAGGTGCGGACCGCATAGCGCTTGCCCAAGCACTATGCCAAGACTTCCAAAAGCATTTCTCTTGCTTACGGGCTGGCTACATAGCGCTTGCCCAAGTGCTATTGCAATAATTCTAGTAGCTATTCTCTCTCCTGGACTAGTCTCTCCCTGTGCTTGCCCAAGCGCTAACTGCAAACTTCCAGAAGCATTTTTGAAGACTTAGCACCAATTTGATAGCATCATCAAAAACTTCACAAAATTAGCCTCAAAAGCTTCCTTTTTGCCAAATGTAGCATTTTCTATGGAAAATATGAAAACCAAGTGAAAAGTCCTCATTTCAGCTAAAAATCACCCATAAACAATAATCAAATATATAACATTTTATGCTTAATTTACAAGCTATCAGAGAAAGAGAGAGGAGCTGTGGCTTTCCTCTTTTCTGGGTTCGATTGCTCAATTGTATTATTTAAATCTTTGATTCGGTTTCATTATGTTTGGAAATGGCTTGATTTTTTCTTTTATTTTGCAAGTGGAAGGTGTGTTCCACGCTCACTGCACCAATTGTTAAACTCTTAGAATTTTAAGAGAGAATAATTGTGATTATAATTAACCGATTTTAGGATATATTTAGCGTATATATAGTGGAGTCTGAATAGTCCGTATCAAATAAGGATTCCGAATCCTAATATATTTCCTATTTAAAATTATTTTAGAAGTCTATTTATTTAATTAGAATAATTTATTATTATATGTTAACAAGCCCTATCCATTTTGAAGTGGGTTTTGAAACACTACTTCTGAGGATAAGAGCTAGTATGTATAACCACAGTAATAACTTGCATGGGCTTTCGAGCATTAGGTATGGATTCTATTTTTTTTTTCTTTCATTAGAGGATCAAACAAATTGAGCTCTCAATGAGCAATAAAGGCACCAAGAGCCTAAATTTCCCTGACTCAAGACTTAAATGGGCTTAAACAATCCTTGAATTTCAGGGTTAAGTAATCCACTTTGAGCTTAAACGACTAAGCTACTATCTATTGGTATGTTTATTTTCGTTTTTGTTCAATTATTTTGATATTGCAGACAAATAATTTAACATTTGTAATTAAAGTGAATATAGTTAGGAGTAATGAGTAATATTACTCTAAAGTTTGGAAATTCGACTACATTTGTTAGCACATGCCTTTTTAGGAACAGTTTTACTGGATGTACCACTACTAGTGTTTGCAAATATTTAACTATATATAGTTTGATTATAGTTGATGGTTTATTGAATTTTTAACTGTAAAAGATTATTTTGCTTTGATATTTCAAAAAATTGAAAATAGTTTCTGCAACATGCCCATGCAATATTACATTACAATCTTCTTACCACCTAGCCAAGTATATCATTACTTTTAGTCTTGAACTATATATTTTATCTTCTTTTTATGGATGAGAGGACGGTAAGTTACCATAGCCAGTGAAAATTTAAATTAGGTTAATAATAAGTTGATTATATTTATTCATTATCTCCACCTTTGATGAAACAAAGCAACTTTATTAATTAGTTTATTCCCTTGAATTTTTATTCTCTATGTCATGATAAAAGCACAGGTAGCATAATCAAATGGAATACAACAATTTTGGAATTAAGTAATTCTCTAATTCGGATAATTCAAAAACATGCGATTCTCCAATTTGGACTTAAACAATCTACAAATAGTCAATTAATTCGGACATAAACGATTCTCCAGTTTGAACTTAAGCGGTTCATAAACAGTCTATTAATTCAGACATAAGCAGTTCATAAACAGTCTATTAATTTGGACATATCTCAAGTTTGGACTTAAGCGGTCCATAAACAGTCCATTAATTCAAACATATGCAATTCTCCAGTTTGGACTTAAGTTGTCCATAAACAGTCCATTAATTTCGACATAAGCGATTCTCCAATTCTCTAAAGTGACCTAAGAGATCATCCCCTAGTTCGCCATAGGGACCTAAGCGATCATCCCCCAATTCGCCAAAAGTGATCTAAGCAGTCCTGGTTCATTGAGTCCATTGTTTGAACAATCTCCAATTCATTGGAATTGATCTAAGCGGTCCTATTTTGCTAAGTCCATAGTTCAGACATCTTCAGTTCGTCAAAGTGATCTAAGGGCTCCAATTTCATTAAGTCAATAATTCGAACATCTCTAGTTCTCCAAAGTGACTTAAGCGGCCCAATTTCGATAGGTCTATTAATTCGGACATATGTGATTCTCTAGTTTAGACTTAAGTAGTCCATAAAACAGTACATTAATTTAGACATAAGCAATCCTCTAGTTATGACTTAAGCGGTTCTTAACAAATTCAGATTTAGCAGTCCAGCTATTGAAGCTTAAACAATTCATATTTTAGTCATTCATCAATTCAAGTTTAAACATTTATTAAATATAAATGACTAACACTTTTTGGAGGAGCTATTGATAATATACAATAATAAAATACATAAAAGGAAAATATATAATATATTAAAAGATATTATATTCTTAAATAAACTCTAACTAAAAGATATCGCACGATTTTCATAATTCTTATTCTAGTAAAATTTATCTTGACTCCAATATATATATCCTAAATTTACTCTAAGCTGGAACAAATTCTTAAATACTCTTAATATACAATTTTGATGATTAACACTACATTTAAAGATTACTTTTTGCAGGTTAAGGTTAATCTATCTGGGGAGCACGTTGAGAAATTTATTGTGTATGCTTGGAAGATCTAGCCATCTTAGAATCTATTTATATGGCAAGGCATTTTGCATTCTTATTTGGGAGTGCAACATCTGTACTGCATGGTCTTTATGAATGGAGGTCTTTGTCCTCGTTATCTTATCGTACCATGCAACGCCATGCATTCCCACCCATGTATCGTCCTTCCGTCTAAGCAAGCTGGGATGGTTTGTTGATGGAGCATTATTTTCACAATTGGATTTTGTTGAATTTGGTGCTGTAAGAAAAGATTCAGAGGGCAGTTTTCTCATTGCCATTTCAGCTCTTCGTTGTTGCTTGTAATGGATAGAAACACATTTAGGTATGTTTATCGAATCTTAAATTCTTGTTTATGTTTTGAGCTCAAATGTTGTGATAACTCAAAGTTTGGTTGTCTCCTTATAGATTGTAAAACCATTTTAAATTGTAAGGTTGACATTTTTATTAGATGGATTTGGATTAAGAGACAATTTAGCTCATTCTTTAGCAAGGATTCCGTATAGATGTGATCACCCCTAGATTTGAAATGTAGTACCAAACTTTGTTTCTCCTTCGTATGGTATTTAATGCAGCATTTTCATTTTTTCTTTTAGAAAAGGAAGAAAAGGAAAGAAAAGAAAATCAAATAATTTTTATTAGTTATAATATTAATATTAAATAGTTTTGTATCATTTGTAAATATTTAAAAGTATTTTTTAGTCTATTTGAGAAATAATCGAGGTAAATTGATCCATCCAGTGAAGCTTGAGTGTTAAATTGATGAAAAACATCTTTTAATGAAAGTAAATATCTCACTTAAGTTGAGGGGAAAGTAACTCTATGGACACGTACAATCCCCAAATCGAACTCCACCGTCCAAACAGTCCCCAAATCAAAGTGCCAAAAACCTATCACGGCTCAGCTGCATCGCTTCCAACGAGCCAACTGTAAAAATTAAGAATGCAGAGTCTATGCACGAAGTTCCGCTCTTTGGCCGGGCGGTCGATCCAAACAGTTCCAGCCCTCTCCTTTTCTAGTCGCCTCCTACATTCTTGTCCACAACTTCACCAACCTCTTCTTTTCGCATCTGCTTCGCATAAGTGGAACCTAAGCATTCCACTATTTAACGTATCTTCACAGACTTCGTTTCAGTTTCCTTCGCTCGCTTTTCAATCGCCACAACGTTCTTCTGCAATTCTTCCGTCAGTAAGTTTCTGGGTTTCTTCTGTTTTTTTTCTTTTAAACGGTAGATTGCATTCCTGTTTCTTCGTTGTCTCTATGGTGTATGTGGAAATTTCACAAAGAAATTTATTTAAAATTTCATTTTTTTTTGTTAAATTTTGTATTCATCGCATTGAAACTGATTCTTGTTAAGTTAAATTGAAATTATATATTACCATTTGGCATCCCTAGTTGACATTATCGAACTTCTCTTCTTTACATGTTAATTTTTCCTTCTTTCTTATTCTGCTTATGCTTCCAAGTAAAGAACTGAAAGTTTATTTGAATTTTAATGTAAAGCTATCTGTAAAACTTGGAATCAGACTTTGGAAATTTTTAAAGGCTTTGTCATGGGCACCTGTTTGTTTATTAGTTTGCCATGAATGAGAGAGATATCTTGAAACTTTGAGCTTTATAAAAATCCAATAGCAATATTTCTTTAACCTTATATGCATCTGATTTTCATTTAACATTGAATTTTAGGCGAAATACATAAATTCATCCCTTTACTTCACAAAAATCTATTTTTACTTTGAGCCATTGAACACTCAACTTATAAAATTGCACCTATTAAATACTTCAAATAGTAAAATTTGACTGATTAAACACTTGGAAAAATATGAAAATTATTGTTACAAAAGTTATACTAACTACATATTAAATCAATATTTTGCATAAAAAAGCTAAAAACTTTAAAAATTGTTGTTGCTAGTATGGAGAAGTGTGCAATATTACCAAAATCCTTAACTTTAGGGGCATATGATTGGTCAATGCAAAAGTTTGGGTGTTACAAGGGGTTTTGTGAAAAGTACATAAATGAATTTATATGTTTGACCTTGAATTTGAAGTACCTTGAATTCTGGCATCTATCAATTTTTTTTCATAAGATGATTGAATTACTTGATTCGAACTTAGTTGGTGCATGTCCGTCATGTTTCGTCAAGGGAGCGACGGAAGAGGAGGAAGCCAATGACACCAGTAACTTCCAAAATCAAGAAAATCAAAATAAAGTCTTATTCGTAAGTTTCATTAGTTAGTTGTTCTCTTTTTTTCTCTCTACTTTTTTTTTTTGATATGTGCTGGATTATTTGTTTCCAAATTGTACTGTTAGGTCCTACAAGTCCAGATTTCGGACATTGAGCGATGGGAGCATTCGTCGTTGGAGAGAGGGCAAGAATCATAATGCACACTTGAAGGTATGCCTTTTCTTTATTCAATTCATAGTGTGAAATAAATTGAGCTTTTGCTACATATATCACATAAAGAATAAATAAAAGGGAACTTCCCGGTTTCTTTGTTGTTTGAAGTGTGAGCTATTCTTCTTTGCATGCTATAAAGTCACTGATATTTCAGATAGGATGGAAACAGCTGCTCAACTACCCTTCCTATATTAATCAAAATTTATGTTGACATGACATAATGCCTTCCATTATGTTGATAACGAGAGTAAGGTGTCATTTGGTAAAAATTACATGCTAAAAAATTTAAGAACTGACTAATTAATATGAATAAATCGAGGAGCTCAGTGGTAATTGAATTTGTAACTGCTGAAATCCAAAACAAGGGTAAAAAAAGTTAAATTAATTGATTATATTTGCAGTAACAATGAAAACTGTGGTAGTAATTGCTAGAAATAGCAGTAAAGACATTAACTTAGGTGGTAGTTATAGCAATAGATGTTGTAATGCTGATGGTACTGATTGGTTGATAGTTGTGGTAATATGTACTAAATAATACCCATGGCATTCATGATGGTGGTGTTGGGCTGGTGTGGTTTGAGCAATTGTAGTGGTAACAAATGATTGTTATTGTGGTAGGTGCAATCTGTTGGTTATACGAGTGGCGATGGGTAGTGGTAATAATGTTGACAATTATAGTCAAGAGTGATGGTTGTGGTAGTAGTGTAGTGGTTAATGAACAAAAAACATGGAGGTAGATATAGGGATGATCAAATGACCTAATCTGCTGGATGTCCGATGCACTTAATGGAGTGGAAAAATCTGATCCATTTAGGGGTGATTCGGATGTGGATTTTAAAATAAATCCAACGCGGATATAGATATGGCATAATCCGATCCGAATCCGTCTGTGAAAAATAATTTTGCCTTTTTCTAATATTTCTAAATTATTGATTGTAATAATATGCAGTTGCCTTTATTCTTCTCTTTCTTCTTTCTTTCCAGTTAATATTTTAAATCATTATTATACTCTTACACCCTTTTGTACTTTTTTTTAATCTCTACATCAAACTAAAGAATATAGTTGAATATTTATAACCAATAGCCTAGATCTTTTTCAGCTTAACAATTATTAGAGTCTTTTCTAGTTGTCATAACAAATAATATTTCCAATTATTGCTAGGAATATGTGTTTCAATAAATAATATGAAGTTTTAGTAAATTATATGCAATCTAACCTGATATCTGATCCTATTTGAATCCAAGCGGAGCGGATATGGATGTAGATATGTGAAAATCTTCGCGGATCAGATATGAGTTTTATATAATTTAATCCAAATCCGATCAATGATCATTCCCAGGTAGATATGCTGATGATAATGGAAATTGTGGCGACAATGATAGTGGTGATAGATGTCCTTAATGACCCTAAATAAAATTGCAACAAGATAAAAGAGTATACGTTCCAATCAAGTTCGATAAAATTGAAAGAAACCCCTCTAGAAGCTCTGGAAGCATAACGCTTACCTAATGTCAATTTTGATTATTGTTATTGATTTAAAATGATTATTAACACAGATTCAAGTTTTGGTCTTCAACAAAAATGAAAAATTTGTTCAGCATGAATTCTAGGAGTCGCTTCAAATTGAGCTTAATGCAACCAAAGATTTTGTGGTTCTGAATCTTGTGAACAAAGCATGGTTAGGTGAGTCAATAATTGGGAGTCTGTTGAACCCTTTTTTCTTAAAGGAGAGCATTATAACTCAAACCTACAACTTTTACTGAAATTCTCAATCCTCACCGTCTAATCTAGGTCCAGTTGGCAGGCATATAAATCTTTGTGTGGGAATGCAGTTTGAAGAGAAATTTAGAGTACATTCTCTCTTTTTAGTCGGTTGGAATAATATGTTCTCGTAAGGGCTACCACTATTGGTTTTAACTAAATAATATAAAAACTGACGGTATTCTTAAGAGCTTGTTTGCTCAATTCAATTTGGTTAATGTTTGATATAGGATTTAGATAGGCTAGAGCTCGGCTTGAAAATTAACGAGCTTGAAAATTTTAAACTCAACCTCGGTTAGAGCTCGACTTGAGGCTCTAGTTCAACTCAAAAAAATTTGAGCTTGGGCTAAGTTCGAGGCTCGAGTAAGTCTAAAATAAATATTATATATAATATATGTAAAAGCTTGATAAGGCTTTATGAGCTTTCGAGCTGAACATCACTGGACTCGAGCTCGATTCGAGCCAAACTTTATCGAACTATTTTGAGCCGGCCCAGCTCATTTACACCTTTAATCAGAATAACAAGAACTGATTTTTATTTTTTTAATTAATGACATACAAACAAACTAGTGAAGTACAATCCAAAGTATTTATTAGTATGCCTTGCTTGAGTAAGGCCAAGGGAGAAATTATGTTCAAGTGTGCTTTCAAATGTTTTACCACCATTGACTCTTCTATGCGGAGTAGGGGTTCTTATTATTTGCACCTCCGGTTCATAGATTAAAAAGCATTTTGGGAAGTTGAAAACCATTACATTTACAAGTACCTCATGAGCTAGTTTGTATATTGAACTTATAATTGAATAAGGTGATTAATCTGTTGTTTTATTAGCAAGCTTTAGGAAGAACACAACCTTAATTTTGTTGCCATGCAAATCTTGTTGTATCACCAAATGGCCTTTTGACAAGATGATATCTGTTGTACAAAAACTAATAAGTGCATAGATCGTTAACAGGTAATAAATAGTGAGTATAATATTGTTCTTACTGGGATTGGTTTTGAGTATTGAACTATTGTGATTCCCCTAGTGTTTTGAATATATATATATATAAAAACACTAGGGGAATCACAATATTTTAGAAGGCTAATTATGGTGGCTTTCTTATTGGAGCTTTTGTTGGGCTTTTCCCATTTATATGGAAAAAAAACCAAGAGTTTGTAAAGGTGGATTGTTAGCCCAATCACCAGCCAAAAAAAAAGGAAAGAAAAAATGGTTTCGGTAACTTAATATTGCATTTCAAATACAGCTATTGCCTAATTTATGTGCTGATAACTTAATATATATGAATTATGACACTGTTTCTTTTGTATTAATGATTAGTTTAGATGTTTGATGTATAAATATGCTGTATTCTAGCTAAACTATTGACTTGGGTCATTTTGTTGATTATTTTCAATAAATTAATGATAACTTCAGCTAACTTTTGCAATTGATACTGCAATATGACTTAAAAGTTATTATGCTGATAGCACTTTTGGGCAAAGTTGCAGAAAAGACATTGATCATTTGGATAAGCAACACGAGAAAGGATGCATCATCCATTTCTTTTTCTGAAAGACCTATGATGTTTATAAAGATGATTTGATATATTTTTTTTTCTCTATATGTTAATTTTCAGTCGATTAATAAAGGATTTGGATGTTTAATGCAGTCAAAGAAATCGAGGCGCAGACTTAGAAAACCTTCTACTGTGCCTGTAGCTTATGCTAAAGTTATGAAGAAACTTAATTTCTGTGGTTAAATCTGTGACATGCATTCGATCAGTCGTCTCAAGGAGATAGGAAATATGTTTTCGGAGCAGGGTTTTATGGCGAACAAAATTATGCTGCAAATGTTTTGAAGCTGTAGACCTGTATTTTTGCCTTTCAATCTTACCTCCAGACAGCGGCTTATGTTAGTCTTTTAGTACATCTGTTTGCTTATTGAATAACAAGAACTTGTACTTCGTAATAATTTTACAATTCAGTTATGATATTTTATTTATCTATGAAAGTAAAATCTTTTTTTCATGGGGAAAAAGGATTTTCATTACAAATCTGTTTGGAAGGTTTTAGAAGAGGAAATTTTTGCATTCCTCTTGATATAACTAATTATCATAGTTTTGGATTTTACCTTTGGTTTTGAGATTAATATTAATTAAATTTTAAAATTTTAGAATTTATAGGTGATTAATGAAATTACTTAATTCAAAATCAAAATCAGGAGTGTTCTTATTTAGAAACTCTTCTCATATGTTCAATTTCCTACGTTGCTCAAAAAATTATAATGATTCAATTGTTTGCCACTTCTAAAATATATTCAAACATCATTTTAATTTGAAAGTGAAGTATTTTTTAAATAATTTATATGAAGTTAAAACCTTTACAAACTATAACTGAATAAAACTTCAAATAAAAAAATTCAAATCCTTCTAATTTTTCTTGATGTAGCCAAAGGAAGATTATGGAAAATAAATTATTTATTACTTATTAGATGTTAAATAAGTTTTAAATATTATAATTTCCTGCTAAGTAACTTCATGTCAATCGAAGGGTTAACAAAGGGATTAACCTGACACCTATAGACTTCATGACAATCAAAACAAAAATGATCTATAAGCTTAAAAATAATGAAAATCTTTTTCTTATTGAAAGCTAACAATTCGATTTATATGTTATATATCGATATAATCCTGAAGCAAAGAAAATTCTAGCATTCTCATTTATCTTTTTTTAGGAAATTTTGAATTTTTTATTTACTTTTATGTATTGTGATTGGAGTTTTTTTTTCTAAATCCACTCATAAATAAATATAACAAGTATTCTAAATTATTTAAATTATAAATTTAGCTTTTATCTAGAATTAGTTGGATTTTAAAATTTAAAATTTAATGTGATATTATACACTTCTCTCTCAAACATTCAGAGATTCAGATGATTTCTTTCGTACTGAAATTTTTATTAAAGATGATCATGAAATCATGAAGGTGAAATATTGGTTACAGCAACAAAAAAAAAGATAGAGTATGCCTTTTATATTTTGAAAAAAAAAAAGATAAACTATAAATTACAAATTGACAAATTAGCCAGCATAAAACGCGAGCTTTCGTCTAGTTTAATAATAAAAGAGTATGCCTTTTATATTTTGAAACATAATAATTAATTAAAAGCAAATCTTAATTATGAAAAAAAATATATAGTTGTCATCTCCTGCCCTTCAGATTCTGATATCCCACAGGAAGCATAATAGATATGAATCTCTCCTTGATTAATTCAATGACATGTGTAGCTCATATCTCTACGTCCATTGCAGAAAGTTTTCTAGTATAAGAACTCCAAGTATTGCTAATATTTATAGTATCAGTCAACCTATATATTGAAAACATTGATTTAATCTAATAAAATTATTTGAACTGAGGCAAACAAATCCTTCAAAAGGGATTGAGCGCTATCAGCGTCCCTAATGATCATGTGAATCCAATGCCATAAAATTAAGTAAATATTACTTTATTTTTGCATGTCTCATCTATCACCAATGATTGCTACCTTCATAGGAAAGAGAGAGAGAGAGAGAGAGAGAGAGGACTTGCATGCGTATTTCCAAAGCATTAGCCATTGTTGATCATTGCTCCAGGCTCTACACATAAGAATCTCATCCGGATACAAAATATATCCTATGTAAACAAAAAGAACTAAATATGAGGAAAAGAACTTTATTGCCATCAGAACAACAAAGATAGATCATTTATAGCTCTTTTGTGCTGGGTAAAAGCTCAAAAATTGATCAAACATGAAATAAAATATAAAAAATAAAAAGAAGAAAAAATATATCAAAAGCTAACATTACCTCAAGATGAAGAAGAAATAGCAATGATGCATTCGAATTGAAGTAGTTATCTGCTGTCGATTTTATATATTTGCTAAAATTTGATGGTGACAATTTAACCCAAATAATCGAAATTAACTCTTTTAAACTGTCCTTTTATTGGCGATAAAGATATAGTGATAACAGTAAAATTTTCTCCTTAGTGAAGACCAATAACAAATAGATTCTCCAATAGAACGTAAGAAGCCCAACAACACCAAGTCTAAAATTCAAAGATTTTAAAGTATAAATAAAATTTATAAAATATTAAAATAAGATGAAATAAATGTAAAATTTTTATTAAATTAAAAAATTTATAAAAAAAAAGTGAAAAGGAAATGCTTGAAAGAGAGAGTGCCAACTTAACTTCATAAGGATATTTTTTCTTAAGAATTATATATATAATTTTATTAAAAAAGTATTTCATTTAATTATTTTTTAAATCAAGGACGACACATCGCAATTTTTTTTAATTATTATCTTTTTAAATAATTTGTTGTTTCATAATTTTAAAGTTATCAAAAAATTTTATTAGTTAAAAATATAAAAAATGGGCTTTTTGTTGTTCTAACACAAGTTTAGAGGGTAAATTATATAAAAATAGTTAATCCTTTGAGCAAATTTTATACAAAAAATTTAGCACATTCTTTTGGAAATCTGATTGTCTTCATTTATTCATACAGAATTTTTCTTATATCTTTATCCTAAGTGTACCATGCTTTTGGATACTCATTCGTCTGAGGTTTTCTCCAACTCAAGCTGACGACATCTTGACTTTATTTTTCTCTTGCCTTTGCATTGTATTTTGTTTTACTTTCTACATTCATAATGATGTTGAAGAGATTATTGGAGAAATTTTTCTCAATGTGCATAATATCGAGATTATGCCGAATTAAAAGAGAATATCAATATTACAAGTCCCAAATATGGTTTTCTTTCACCATCTAGATTTCTTACCTATTGCAGCATTTACGTCATCATAACCTATCTCGATCACTGTCATTAGGACTAGTCGATCAATTTCAGTGAAAATCTCTTCACCTGTTTTCAGCAAAGGAGAAGATCTTGTGACAGTAACATTCTTTTTAAAGAAATTCTCGTTACGTTGCAATGGATGGTTTATAAGGAGGAATTTCGTATGATTATCAAACTAAGTTTGCTTTCCTTCTCTCAAGAGTGTGAAAGCATAAGTATTTTCCATGCAATAAGGACACACAAGTCTTCCTGCCATACTTCAATTAGAAAGTATTGCATATGCCGATAAATTATTTGCTATCCATAATAAAGCTACTTGCATAATAAAATTTTATTTCATTGATACATCGTAAGTCCCAACTCCCATGTCGCATGACTGCTTTAATTTAGCAATAAGAGGTTGTAGAAAAACATCAATCTTGAACTTTAGATTGTTAGGACCTAAAACTGAAGGGGAGACAATACCTCCTACTGAAGTTGTGAAGTTATTTCTACAAGCTACATGAGATCATAAAAAGCGGTAGGTATACGAGATTGGTAATGAGGCTATCCAGTTCTTCATGCAGACTGGATTTACTACACAAAGTGTAACATCCACTACAGGGACATCTTCAGCAACTCTTGAGACATTAGCCAAGTGACATGCAGTGCTAAAGCGACTCATATTATAGCAATCACAGATAATTGAAGAGATCTATGTCGAGTACAGACCCTCTTGACTGGCAATCATATCATATTTCTCCCTCACATGCTACAAGACATGTTTTCAATGCCAAGCATGGCATCGATGGCGTGAGAACCATTAAGACAAACTTTCTTGATGATGTATAAACATATTATACAACTTTAACTTTCTTTTCTTTTTCTTTACTCTGTTAGGATTTCCATTATATGGTTCATCATGTTTTTATGTTTTGTGCATTTTAATATGAAAAATGGTATAAATTGTTTGCTATATATATATATATATATATATACACACATTGTTGATTGTGGAGCATTTGATTGTCATAAATTTGTAAATGTAGATTTCTTATTTATACTACTTTTTAACATGTTTTGATAATTTTTTAAATAAATTAAATTTTATAAATTATTTTTTTATTTAATAATATTTTACCGACAGATTATGATCCATTTACAGATGAAATTCTAATTTTTTTAAATAATATTGAAATTTCTCAATAGATTGTCGACTGATTGTAAATTGTATTGGCGACAAAATATGGGATTTTATGAAGATTAAATAAATAGTTACAACGATTTCTTAATAGATTACCGACGACCCTAACGATGGTTTAGCAATGAAATACCGACGAAAAATCTACCAACAGAATACTTACTACATCAACAACCATTTTTCAATCAAATTTACAGACGAAATTTACTATTTTATCGATGGATTTGTCGCTGCTAATTTACCAACAAAAGATGCTTTGATTGATAAATATTTACTTACCTCTATTTTGCCCATGAATGGTTAGTCGTCGGTAAGAGAAATACCTGAAATTTTTAATTTCAAATATTTTTCATTTAAAAATTTATTGTAAAATTTTAACCAATAAATTTACGCTACACGATATTTAATTGGACTTATAAACCCTATCGATTTATTGAAAATAGTTGGAAAATCAAAGTTAGTTGCAAAATTGGACCAAATCGGTTCAAATCGAATCAGAACGATTAAGAATACTCTAGAAACCTAGTTGCATTATTTTTTTTGGTAGTTGTTTTCCCTCTCACTTCTCTTTGCACCACCCTCTCTCTTTCTCTCTTCTCTTTCTTTCTCTTTCCTCTCTTGCAGTGCCACCCTCCTTCTCCTCCTCCTCCTTCTCTTTCTTCTCTCTCTTCCTCTCTCTCATTGTCTCCCTGTGTTCCGATCAACGGCCACCAGACACAAGCTCGACAAGCCTTTATCGTGCCAACGTCCTCCTTTTGGCGTGCGACTTCAGCAAGAATAGCAAGTCCAACCACTACTCGTCACACCACCACAGCCACAGCGACACTGTAGCACCTCCAACAGGCCTCCTCCTGTTGGGAAAAGAACAACAAATAGAGAATAGAAATAAAGGTACTGCTACTCTATTTCTTATTTACTTGTTGATATCTTGAACAATAAGAAGTGCCTATATATATAGGCTAAAGCAAAAACAGAATAGCAAGTTTTTAGGAGGCCTATTAGGAACTATACTACTAAGCAAATCAAATTCTTATTTCTAGGAACTAATTAACAGCTCACAAAAAATCAGTAGATAAAATAAACTTTGAATCAATTCTCAACACTCCCTCTTGATTCAAAGTTGCATATTCCAAGTAATCTTCTGAAGTAGCAGAATTTCTCCTTTGATAGAGCCTTGGTAAGTATATCAGCCAGTTGCTTGTTGGTACTACAATACTTCAAGACAATCTCTTCTTTTGCAACTAAATCTCGGATAAAATGATGACGAAGTTCAACATGATTTGTTTTGCTATGAAATATGGGATTTTTTTATCATAGAGATTGTTGCTTTGTTATCATAGAATATATTTGTTGCTCCTTTCTGCTCTTGTTGAAGATCAGCTAACACTCTTCTTAGCCAAATAACTTGACAGGCTGTTGAAGTTGCAGTAACATATTCTGCTTTTGAGGTGGACAACGCCACGGTTCCCTGTTTCTTTGAGCTCCAAGTGATCACTTCTGATCCCAAAGTGAAAACATTTGCGGAAATGCTCTGTCCGTCATCTACAGATCTTGCCCAATGGCTGTCCGTGTACCTGCATAAACTAACATTGGAAACTTTGGAGTACCAAATTCCATATTCCATAGGTCCAGCAATGTAACGCAAGACCCGCTTTGCTGCTCCATAATGAACCTTTGAAGGTTGTTGCATAAACCTGGAAATAACACCAACAGGAAATGCAATGTCGGGTCGAGTATGCGTTAAGTAAATCAGTCCTCCAACTAAGCTTCTGAATCTTCTAGCGTCTGCCATCTTTGCTACATCTTCATGCTGCAATTTTTCATTCATATTCATGGGTGTAGCTGCTAGTTTGCAAATGAGCATGCCAAATTTATTGAGAATATCTCTGGCATATTTCCTTTGCGAAACAAAGATTTCATCTTCAACTTGATGTACTTCAAGGCCAAGAAAGTAGTGCAGTAAACCCATATCTGACATCTCAAATTCATTCATCATTTGAGACTTGAATTCATCCACAAGAAAATTATAAGAGCTAGTGTAAATGTATCATCGACATAAAGGCATATGATGATGAAATCACTTTTACCTCCCTTCTTCACATATAAGGTGGGCTCGTTCTCACTTCTCATGTATCCTTTTTGCTGAAAGTACCCATCAATTTTGCTATACCAAGCTCGAGGGACCTACTTTAATCTGTACAATGCCTTTTTAAGCTTGTACACCTTTGATTCGCTGCCCTCTTTTATGAATCCCTCCGGCTATGCTACATAGACTTCTTCTTGTAAGTCTGCATTTAGAAATGCCTACTTGATGTCAAACTGATAAACAGGCCATTACAATTGTACTGCTTGTGCTAGAATAATTCTAACAGTTTCAAAGCGAGCTACAGGTGAGAAAATTTCTTCGAAATTAACACCCTATTGTTGTGCATACCCTTTCACCACAAGATGAGCTTTATGTTTTTGTATGCTTCCATCTACTACAAATTTTGTCTTGAACACCCATTTCCAGCTAATTGCATTTTTGTCTTCCGGTAAGTCAACTATCTCCCAAGTTTCATTTTTTTCGTTAGCTTGAATCTCTTCCATCATTGCTTTCTGCCACTCTTCTTTTCCAACTGCTTCTCCATAATGTGCAGGGTCTGAAATAGTAAGAGCAAATTGACAAGATGCATATATGTTAGCCAAAGACCTGTACTTCCTTGGTGGTGTACCATTTGAAGATTCTTCAAGAGATGAATTGTTGCTTGGTGAAGTCGGAGAATTTACCAATGCGGGAGTACCAGTAGGTGAATTTGGAGGAGTTGGTTCTTATGTAACATCTGGAAAAATTTCAATTGGAGTCTCTTGCTGCACCTGTTCTTTGTTAAGACCCCAACTTGCACTTTCATCAAATATTACATCCCTTCGAATCGAAATCTTTCCACTAAGAGGATTATACAATTTATATGCTTTTGACTGAGTATAATAACCAATGAAAATGCATTTTTTAGATTTTTCATCAAGCTTTTGATGAGCTTGAGAATTTATAAGAGCGTAAGCAACATACTCAAAAACTCGTAAATGACTTATTGAGAGTTTCCTTCTGCACCATGCTTCGTATGGAGTTTGATTCATGACAGCCCATGTTGGTGAGAGATTCAATAAGTAGACTGATGTAGCTACAGCTTCAGCCCAAAATTGGTTTGATAATCCTCTTGCTTATAGCATGCTTCTTGCCATTTCCACAACAGTTCGATTTTTGCATTCAGCGACACCATTTTGCTCTGGAGTATAAGCAGCTGTCAACTCCCTTTGGATGCCATTTTCTTCATAAAAATTGTTGAATTCTTTCGACACAAACTCTCCACCTCTATCTGTGCGAAGAACTTTAATGTGGCAGCCACTTTGGTTTTCTACCATAGCCTTAAAATTCTGAAACTTCTCAAAAGTTTCTGTCTTGTTTTTCAAAAAATAAACCTAGCTCATATGGCTGTAGTCATCAGTAAATAACAAGAAATAATGACTCCCACCCAAGGACTTAGTTTGCATTGGCCCACATAAATCAGCGTGAATTTATTCTAGACAATTTAAAGCTCTCCAAGCGCGTCCAGCAGGGAATGACTTCCTAGTTTGTTTTCCATAAATGCACCCTTCACACAAATTAATTGAGCTAATTTTTGGTAATCTGAAAACCATACCTTTGCTATTGAGTAACTTCAAGCCCTTCATGTTGAGATGCCTGTATCTCAAATGCCATAGCGTCGAGTCATCTTTCATATTTGCAATAAGAGCAAAATTCTCCATGTTTGAAACATCTAAAGGAAACATCTTGTTTGAAGTCATGCTAATTTAAACTCTTTTTCCTGATTTTTTATTTGCAATGACACACGCATTGTCATAAAATAGAATGAAATTTAGCCACTGTCAATAAACCATAAATCCATTGGTTTCAGGTTAGTGTCAACACATGCCATAAATAATCTTCCTTCTTCATTTTCTGTTGCAAAATTCATCTGTTGGTCTTTATACCAACAATTAGCCTGTATATGACCATATCCATTGCAATTATAACATTGAATGCCACTCCTCATGTTACCTTGATAATTAGACTCCCTTTGCCCATCAAATCTTCCTCGACCTCTGCCATTAACGCAACCTCGACCACTGCGAAAGCCTCCCCTTCCTCGACCTCTATTTGAAGAATGAACATTTTCTTCATAATTGGTGGTTGTTTCCTTCACTTGAAATGCTTTCTCTTAATTCCTTTTGGTTGATCTATTGATCCTTGACTCATGAGCTTGAAGAGAGCCCATTAATTCATCAACAGAAAGTACTGAGAGATCTTTAGCCTCTTCTATAGCAGCTACCACATGGTCGAATTTTGGAGTTAGGCTTCTTAAAATTTTTGCAATAATTGTCTAATCTGAAATCTGCTCACCAGAAGAACACATTTGACCAACTATAACCATTGCTCTTAACAAGAAATCAGCAAATGATTCATCATTCTTCATAGCCAAATTTTCAAAATCACATCATGCTTGCTTCGATGTGGTTGCTGTTGTGATTCAGGAGAAAATAGTGTCATGAACTGCTTGTTGAAGAATAAACAGAGCTTTAGCATCCCTCTTCTTGGTTTCTCTCTGTCTTTCTTCTTCTTCTTCATCGGGCTCTAGAATATCAACAAACCCATACTCCACCAAGTCCCATAAATCCTGCGATCTAAGCGAGGTTTCCACTTTGATGCTCCACCACTCATATTTCTCACCATTGAAGATGGGTATGAGTGGCGTTGATGAAGAGAAACCAGCAGCTGCTATTGCCATTAAAAAATTATAAAAGAACTCTCACTCTCAATGTTTCCCAAATTACCCAAAGAAGAAGTGGGTCATTCAAAAACCAATGGACCCAATCCTTACTTTTTCACTTAATGACCCAATGGACCTAATATAGCTCTGATACCACACTTGTCGGGAAAAGAACAACAAACAGAGAAAAGAAATAAAGGCACTGCTACTTTATTTCTTATTTACTTGATGATATCTTGAACAATAAGAAGTGCCTATATATATAGGCTAAAGCAAAAACAGAATAGCAAGTTTTTAGGAGGCCTATTAGGGACTAGACTAATAACCAAATCAAATTCTTATTTCTAAGAACTAATTAACAGCTCACAAAAAATTAGCAAATAAAATAAACTTTGAATCAATTCTTAACACCTCCTTCCTCCTTTGCAGGCGACAGCAGCAACAGCAAGCTCAATTGGTCCTCGCGTCGTCCCTTTGATCTTAGCCTCTTTGCGGTGTTGACGCCACAGTTGTCGCTCTCTGCCCCACCACTAGCTGCTTGATCCGCTCGATCCCGCCGTCCTAGCCAGGGTTCCTCGCGATCCAGGCTCAATCACAGCCCTTAGCCGCGATCTCAGCATTTGACACCATCGCCGCTCTTGTGTTTGATCCGATGAGCTCTAGTAGCCTTCTAGCTTTGATCCAGTCTTCGACAATAATTATTTTGACTGTGATCTTGTGTTTAGGGGGTATTGGAATTATTTGGTTGATGCTCAGAAAATTTATTAGTTTTATTATTTTTGTGGTTGATTAATTTTTTTAATTTTGGTATTGAGAGATAATTGATGTGGTAATTAAATTTATTAGATGATAAAATAGTTGAGGAATTTGATTAATTATTGGTTAATTTAGGTTAGTGCTAAGTTAAAGTAAGTGTAGAAATTATTTTACAAATTAAATTGATTGAGGATTTGATTGATTAGAGTATTTTAGTTGGTTGTAGATTAATTATAGATTGGATAAAAATAAAAAAATAATAATAATAAATTAATTTTAGGACTTAATAATGAAAAATTGAAGGACTTTGATTAACTATGGATTAATTATGGCTAGTTTTAAAATAAATTAATTGAAGGATTTTATAATTGAAGGGTTTCAATTGGTTGAATATATGATGGTGAGAATAAACTTATTTGCTAAGGTTTATATATATTAGCTTAAATGCTTAATGAGTAATTCATGGAATTGAGTAAAATTTTATTAGGAATAAAATATTATATAAATATAAGCATATGAGGCAGAGTTAATTTAAGTATTAGAGTAGTGGATTTTAGCTAAATAAAACCTATTAAGTTGATTTAGATTGGTAGAGGTTAAAATTAATAAATTTTAGTTAATTAGGATTAATTTGGAGTTGATTTGGTTATTAATGTTCAATTAGATTAAAAATAAGTTATAGAGAATAAATGAGTAGAATAAAAGTAATTTTGGCTAGAATAAATAATGGCAGTAGAACTTAATTATAGGACTATTTAGTTAATTAAAATATAGGAGAGTGAATATTGATTTAGGCAGAGAGGATTTAACAAACTAAACAATTTAGGTTATTAAATAAATTTAATTGAGGAAGTTAGTGGTAATTATTGTAAGATAAATATAAAATGAAATTTTAATAGAATTGATTAAATAGGCGTTGTGAATTAAATGGTAGACTTGTTGGTGTATTCCGGTTTGAGTTAAAAGATTGAAATTAAACAATAAAAAGGAAGAAGATACATTATTAAGAAATTGTAGGTGGTTAATTCACAAGTAGAAATACAATTATATTTTTTAGGTTGTTAGAATTAAGGATTTAGTTATTAAAAATGGGAATGTGGTTAATAGTCAATAAGGTAAATGAAATATACAATTGATTATTATTGGGGATTTCAAATAAATTAAATAAAAAGGAAATTTATTGGTGGAAAGATAATATTTATTTTGGAATCAAAATGGTGTTATATGAATTATTATGGTAGTGAATTAGAATATTTGGAAAGTTATAACAGAATGATTGGAATTATGGATATTGAAACATATAAATAATGCAGAGTCTATATAATTTATACAAGTTAGAATAGGTGTGATTTATTAGATTAATTTCTCATTTATTTATTTATTTGGTTCTGTGTCTGATGAATTCTTTTTCTTATATTCTTAAATTTCTTAGATTGTTCGAACTCGTCTACTGCCCTCCAAGCCAGAATCCAAACTAAAATTTAAAATTTTAATGTCACTGTGAGTAATAATATATAATGCATGCCAAATTCATGAATGCATAATTATTTTAAATATTGCATTTGTTTATTTTTTAGTACTTAAATATATATATATGCATACACATATGGATGTGCATTAATAAACTCTGCGAATGGTTGTTTGTATTTAATATGATGTGATTGTTGTGTGGGAGTTAGGACAACATGAATCACTTAGGTTTGAGAGCACAGGCATGGTGAGAATGCCAGCAGTGGGCCGTAGGAGGTGGGAGTGGCATCCCCCCTTGTGCACACTGGATTCTGACACGTGTCATGAAAAACATTTTATAAAGAAAAATATTTTATGAAAACTGTTTTTATCTGATTATGATTTTACTCAAATAGGGGTGGGCTCCCTGGGTGCACAAGTCACAGGACCATGGGAATATATGATATGATATGATGGATATTAAAGCATGCTTAAGAAGAGCATGGTCCTGTTTCACTGACTAACAACCACTTGATGTGCATTATGGATGCTGTTACTTGTGGGCGCTATGGATGACATTGCATGACTAATGCATGCTCAATTAGAAGAATCTAGAGTCATTGTGCTTGACTGCTTGGGTTATGTATCATGTATTATTATTCACTGAGTTGCAAAACTTACCCCCGTCTCACCAAACTTTCCAAGAAGTAGAAATCTATTCAAAGATGGTTGTAACTCTATAGTCTTCGTCACAGGGCTATCAAAATATATTTCTATATTTATGTAATTATTTAAATTAATTTACTAACACTTTGAGAGTTCCTCTGCTCTAGATAGTCTTGGACTCTACAATTGTAGGATTGAATATTTAATTAGATACTGTTATTAGGTATATTAATTTGTGAAATCATTAAATTATTTATTTGGAAACATGTATGAATAGTAGTCATGTTATAGTTGAACACATTTTATTGGTCCTGAACTGTATATTATTTGTGAAATTTATTTTTAGGTCAAGATCATGTGGCTACTGGATCAGTATATGTAAATATTATATGGGCACACTATTGTTAGAGAATAGTTGTGTTATTTGGTTATTGTGGTTTAGGCTTACTACGGGTCTCCGGGACCTTAACTTATCTAGGTCCTAGTATCGGTTCAATCCACAGTTTTGAATTGTGATAGTAAGTGATTTGTAAATCAGTTTACCAATAGATTTATCATATTTACTAATGGATAATAGCCTTTTTTTTTGTAGTGATGAAAATAATTAAATCTTTGATTTAGAACAAATATAATTAAGATCAAATATTTGATTTAGATCAAATATAATTAAACAAAAAAATTAATGAATATTTTCAAACCAAAAAATCAAATTTTTTTTAAAATCAAATATCTTGTTTAATTATTTTTTAAATCAAAGATACCACACTATAATTTTTTTTCTAATTTTAAACTTTTTAAATAATTTTTATTAGTTAAAAATATTTAAAATTATTTTTTATGTAAAATTGACTTTTTATTCTTTTGGTGCAAATTTAAGGGATAAAATTATAAAAAGGTTAATTTTTAGACTAAATTGAAAATTACTACCAAGTTTAGAAGGCAAATAAAGTTTTATTCCTAACTAGAAAGCTAAATATCTAAATCCAACTATATTGCTAGGTTTTGCTTTGATTTGGTTAGTTCAAAATACTAATTCAAATTTCTATTCAGGCCAAAAAATCAAATCTAATAAATATTTTTAATTAGTTTAATTCAGATTTCAGCTAAATCAATTCATGCGTAAAGGTGAAAATTATAGTTTCTGTTATTTCGATTTAGTTTTATTTATCTTATTAATAAAATTGAATTATTTTCAATATATTCAACTCAGGATGGTTGATTTTAGTTTAACAAAATGCTCACTGTCATTGTTATTAAAAGCACGCCTTGCTTAAGGCTCAAGGGAACAGTCCTGAGGTGTGCAACTTCACTCAGACTATCGCCTCTAGGTAGAGGCATGCATCCTTTTGTGCCTAAGGCTCAAAGAAGGTTGATCTTTTCTTTTTTGAGGAAAAATCATAAATTTGATGTTTAAACTTTGTGTTTTTTTCTATTTTAGTGTCTCATCGCAAAAGTTTTTCTATCGAGTGTCTATATTTATAAAAAAAATTTTTGTAATTGAGTGTCTTCGATCACATTAGATTACCAGATTGCCGAGTTCACAAAGTAGGGTCCGTTTTTTATTAGGTGGCAACTAACATGGATGCTGCTTTTTATTAGGCTTTACACCTCCTTCCCTCATTGAATTCCACGCCACAACACCTTTTTCCGACATTTTATCGGACACCTTCCTTTCATTACCTAAATCACCAGACTTATCATAAAAGAAGACTAAAGCTAATTATACATGCATATCCAAGCCAAACCCATTCACAAATACATGTCCACGAATGGTTTTACCAACTTTTAAGAATGATAAATCAACAAAAGATTTTACAACATATGTGAAAATATAATTTGATGCCGAGATATTAGGAAGGAGTATAAAATCTCAAAAATAAATAAAATAGATGGAGAATTTGTGAAATTGGGATATGGATTTGATTAAAGAATTGAATAGAAAAGCATGAGGCTTTGTCACAAAGTGAAAGATTTGGCAAGTATGCAAAGCAAGCTAGATTGTGAAGCTTGGTGAGAAGGGAGCGACTATGACCGAATTCCAAGACGAGTATGCGGGCATGTACTTACTGAAGAGATTTGAGACAAGGGCCCATTTTAAGAAGAAAGTGGTAGGTTGGAGTTGTGAAAAGAGAGAGTGGACGAAATTGTTTTGTTTCTATTAAAGTTTACCATGAAAGCGTGAGAAAATAAGGGAAAAATTTGAGCAGTCAAGTTTTTGCTGAATTTGTAACCTTGATGGCTATACTAAAAAATGCTAAATGGAAAAGCATGTATTGAATCATGTGCAGGTCACACTTATGTGGATTGGGCTTAGTGGTGTACATGTTAGCTGACACCTAATAAAAAATGGGTTCCACTTTTGCTGACTCAGCATATCAACAATCTAATGTTATTAAGATACTAAATTGCAAGTTTTTACAATTATAGATACTCGATTGAAAAAATTTTCAGGTGAGATGTCAAAATAAAAAAAACCATAATTCAAGTACCAAAATTATTATTTTTTCTTTTTTTTATAACAAATGACCTAGAGTTTTCTTTCAATATAAAACTTCTAGCTAGCAACACAAAAACCAGTAAATTTGAGAGTTTTCTTTATATCATAAAACACAACATTCAGATTTACATGTTTTTTTGGCGCCTCACTTCACTAACGCTCGCATTTTCGTTCGAGGTTAGCGCCTAGACTCTAGTAGCCCTTTGCACCTTGCGCCTTTAATTACTATGCTCACTAATATGAAAATTGCAAATAAACTTAGATGCCACATTATAATCTAAAATCTTAAGAGAAGTTTATGGCTTATTTTCACTTGTATTTCATCATTTAATTAATACTTTATCCAATGTTGGAATCTAACATGTTCGCATCTTGCTACCATCCCGATTTCAGTTCTCATTGAACCAAAAATGAGAATTGAAACTAGCAAATTAATCTTGATTTTGATTTAATAATATTTTGGCTAATTCATTTTTAATCAATTTGATTTCAATTCAAAACTGAAACCTTTGGCCATGTATAGTTCTATTTTACTATACCATATGACAATTAAGATACAACATTATTACATAATCATTTTGAATAATAACTTATCAATTGTTACTATTTGCTTAATTTATTAAGATTCTTACAAATATCCTAATCTACTCTAGAACTATTTAAAATTCATAGTTTCATGAGTTTGATCCATGAATAGGGACATAGACTTGGATATAGGTAGTATAATCCTCGAAGAAATATAAAAGCTCAAATTTTATGACCCAATATACTTTTCGAAAAGTAAAATGATCTAGTTTCGAAGGCAAGTTTGACCCTTCAATCTATGTTTAGCGGAATGACAAAGAGGAGGGGCTAGCAAGTATACAAAAACACTTCAAAATGACTCACAAAGCCCCCCTAATGCAAGTACTACCCATTCCCAATGTTTAATATAATTATAGAATCAAACAAGACCTTATACACTAAAGTTAAATCACACATAGTTCAAGTGTATTTACTCTATTGTAAAGTATTTACTGTATTATAAATCATCATTGTACTAACAACACTCAAATCATCTTTTCCTTGTCACATAGGAGAAGAAATTAACTTATTCATACACACGTTTAAAATCATTATCACATTATTTATACCATTCATTTTCTCATTCTATTATGTGGATGGATAATAAATGAAATCTTTTGAGATGTGAAAAATGGTTGAAAAATATTTTATTTAGATAACAAATATTGAATTGGATTGGATCATATTATTTATGTTTTTATTACGTTTGAAAAAATAAAAAGATAACAATAGTTCAATAAAAGTTCGTAAATTGTTACTTTTTGGTACCGTTTGGAACAAATGAACCATGATTGTAGAATTTATTTGTAAATGAATTTCAAATAGAATTCATTTACAAATGAATTTATCATGTTTGGTTTGCTACAATTTAAAATAAAAAATTCAATTGAATTCCACAAAATTATGTTTGGAATAATTCTTAGATGAAAATTAATTTGTTTTTATTTCCTAAAATAACCATGACATAATAATTTAACAAAAATATTAATATAAATAAAACCACTCATATTTCATCATAATTAATTAATTCAATTTTAAAATTTTAAATTTCATGTCCTTGCAAATGTTTAAATTTTATTTTTATTAATAGACGAAAATATATTCAAAATTAAAAATTCATTTACATTAGTCATATACAATAGCAACTTTATACTATTTAAAAAAATATTGAAAAAATAAATGAGGATAGTTTAGTCGATAATATTTGAGTGAAGGGGCAATTTAGTCAATATAAATATTAGTGGGTTAATATGAAGAATTCATTTGCAAATTCCAACAATTTTAATAGGATTTGAACTAAGCTAATCCAATTCCACGGAATTCAATTCATAGAATTTAAATTTAATTTTTTTTTCATTCCAAACACAAAATTTTAGATTTGCAAATGAATTTCATAAAATTTTGTAGAATTCATTTGCTCCAAACGGACTCTTTATTACTATATTTTCTTTTCTTTTTATTTTTTTCTCGGGTGGAGGGAGAACACGCATTGTTATTGGCTTATTTTCATTAGTGATTCCTTAACTATAATATACATGGTCTTGCTTAAATGTCCCTATACTTTAATTCATCACTTAAAAATATACCAGCTTCAATGATAGTTATAATAAAGTTTTTTAACCAGTTTTCGAGTTACTTTCCAGTGGGAATCTGACGTGGCTTTAATGTGTCAGCTAATTCATATTGAAGAAAAAGTTACTTTTAGATTTTACTTTATGTATTCATCTTCGACTCTTTCTCTCTCCTTGAAGAGCCCAGATAGCCAAAAAAAGAAGAAAAGAAAGCAAAAAATAAGACAATCAAAAGTCTTGCACTCACATATTCCAGTCAAACTTTATCTCTTCCAATACAACAAGAATTAGAACAAAAACGAAGAAGAAGAAGTAGGAAACCTCTTGGGTCCATGTAACTATATGTTCTTCCTTCTTGGAATCTTCACTACTCCATCATGCTTTTTCTTTGTTTCTTGCATTTTGTTACTCACTTACTAACTATTATCCCCCACCCCTCCCTCTCCCTCTATGTGTTTGGCTTTGACGTTCCCTCCCTCGTTAAAACCACTTGCATGCCATGCTATAAAGCCAACCCTTTATCAAACCCAAAATAAAATAGAAGTAAAAAAAAAAAAGAGGGCCATATACTCTTGGCTCCCTCTTTTCAATCTTTACACAGGAACTATTTGATCAAATGGAACTCTCAATCCCCATATCCTTCTCCTTCTTCCTCTCGATTTGCAAATTTTGCCTTGGATCTACTTCCTATTCTCGTTATCAGTAGCCAAAAAATGAAAAAAAAAAGGCCAAAACGCCAAATGCGAAATCACAACTCTAATAGCTAGCGAATAACAGATGTTTCTATTGTTCCACCATAAAATGAATGAGGCTTGGAAATGAATGGTTGATAGATTGAAATGATGACACTTTGTATATAGGTAACTTGAATTTGGAAATGGATGCTTTCTTTTCTTTTCCCACATCTATAGTATCTCAGAAGATAGAAGGCATCCGTTTTTATGGTATTTAGGGATTCAACAGATGAAAGAAGAAGAAAAATGAGGTAGGAGAAAAAGAGTTACACATAAAGTAAAATCAAATGTGACTTTTTCTTTAATATGAATTAGCTAACACATTAAAGTCAGGTCAGATTTTCACCAGAAAGTAATTGGAAAATTGGTTAAAAAATTTTATTGTTACTACAGTTGAAGTTAATATATTTTTAAGTGACAAATTGAAGTATAGAGACATTTAAGCAAGACTCCTTTATAGTTGAGGAACAATCGGTGAAAATAAGCCCATGGTTATTAAATGTATTATGTGCATACCTAGAGCTCACATGTCCTTTTCTGAATTCAAATTCATATACACTAACATGTATTAATTTAATAATAAACATAGTATTTTTTCCATCCACAAATAAGTATCATATTTTTTTTTCTTGAGTATTGGAAAGAGGCGTGAGAACATGCGTTTATCATTAGGCTATATCTTGATATATAATAATTATCTAATTTGTCAAAGTATTATGTTCACAAATAAGGATTATATTTATGAATTTTAAGAAATAATGAACTTTTTTGTTTCATGTATAACAATTATTTAAGAACGGAGCAAAGAAGATTGATGAGAGATGGATGAAATTAATGCAGAGGCAAATGGTTTTTAGTTTCTAGGAAAAACAGGCGAATGGTCTGACATCAAAATACGACAAGTCCTATATTTTTGTCTAAAAACAACGTGACCGTCGCGAGGACATTTGCTGTCAACTTTGCTACTGGAAGTATATCCTATAGAAGCAACAGAAAAAAAAAAGAAAAAGAAAAAGAAAATACAAAGACAAGTCTACGATTATAGATTACTGAACTCACCGAGGCTACTGAAATTCTCTCGATAATGTCGTAACCAGCTGGGCATGGCCATCATAAACATCAATCCCGCTATTTATGCCATTACTTCCTTCTCACAAAATTAGTCTGTCTCCATTTCTTTTATAAACAATCGATTAAAAATGGCAGAAACAAGTGTTAATGAGATGGAAAGTAATCAAGAACCAGTCTCAATGGCAAGTGAAATTGGAAAGGATGATGATAGTCATTTTATGGCCACACCTGAGGTTAACAGAACAGGAATGAAAATTGAGAAGGCTGAGGAAATTTACAGTTCTGCTTATACTGATAGTTTGGCTAAGCCTTCAAATGGAGAGGTTTGGCTTTGGTATTTATACGAGTTATGTTCTTATTTCATTCATAATACTCTTGTTCCAGTTCTTTTCCCACTCATCATCAGCCAAATCTTGAAGCTGCCACCTGAACCTGCTGGAGGCTGGACCTCTACCCACTATGGCTCTTCATGTACCAAAAAGGAAATCCAATTGTAAGCTTTCACCCTTCAAGAATTTTTGAAATGATTTTATAATACATAAAGCTTAGATGAATCAAGTCGCTTTTAAGCTGCTAGTGAATTAGGCCCGAAATAAACTTCTGTCGAATTGTTTGATAAGCTTAACAAGTTCATCTTCAGTTTAGTTTTTTAAGTTCCTATACATATTTATTAGACAGAAGCTCAAGTTCAACATATATATGTGCTATCCTATTTTCTTTACTTTAATGTTTAAGTAATATTCACTTTTTTCCCCTCTCCCAAATCTAAATAATTTCCATGCTGCTACAATATTTTCAAATTTGCCCTTAAATTTTTGAAATTGTTTTACAATGTATGCTCTTTTTTTTCCCCAAAATTCCAATTAACCTTCACTTTCATCTCCATGTCTTTCAAAATTTTTTTAGTGCATATGCATTTTTTATGTTAATCATAAGTATTTTTTAACTTAAAACTCCAAAATTTAAAATTTAATATATACATTTCTTATTTTATTTTTAAATGTTTTCACATTTTTAATTAAACATATTTCAAATGCATTAATTAATTAGCATAATTATATATATACACACACATGTATACATATTGATTTCCTCTGTCTAAATCATGTGTTCACCAGTAATTCAAAACATAAATTTGCTGAAACTGCAGGTATGAAGCACTAACACATCGATCCATAACTTTGAACGACTCAAAATTCTCTCCATTAGAGTGGACTTCATTTTCATGGGGTGTAGGCTTGTTTTTGGCTGCTCCTATAGTTGGCTTCATTTCCACTCACCTGGACCATGGCCATAACCAACTACTAATTACAGCAGCAGCAATAGCTATTGGAGCTTTCTTCTGTTTACCTGCAGGGTTTTTCAAAGTCACATGGATCTTCCCTCCATATATTGCAGCCATTGTTGCAGCTAGTATTGTCGCTACAGCTTCTCATACTCGCCATCTTGGGCTAATGGTTCGAGGTTTTACTGGTCCAGCCCTTCAAACAACCCAATTCCCAAAACGCAGTGGTGTCTCAAGTTGGCTCTCACTTTATGCTACTGCTGCTGGTGGCATAGGTTCTGCTATTATTTCAACCTTCATTTACCATATGCTTAGTCATAGCGAACAATTTATAAGTCTTTGGGTTGTCTCAATTTTCAGTGGCCTTCTATGGCTTGCTGGTTTGCCTCATGAGCTTTCTATTAAACCTGCACCACCTTCTGCTAATTCTACATCATCAATATCCCATTTCCTATCCATTTTCAAATACCCACATGCTATTGGAAGCATAATATTGGCTTTCCTTTCCTCATTTACTACAATGTCCATTTTCACCAGTGCAGTTCTTTATCTGATAGGAGAATTATGCTTCAAACCATCATTTATACTGTATTGTTGGTTAGCTTATTTTCTTTTTCCTATCGTTTCATTGCCACTAATGCATCCATTACAGCAAATTAGCAACGCAAATGCAGTGAAGATGCACTTGATAGGGTTTTACCTGTCAATAGTTACAGCAGCAGTTGGGTTCTATTTCCGGGGAAAGATTTGGCATAAAGGAGTTGTACTGGTTTTAGCTGGAATACAAGGCACATCTATCGGGGTTTCGCACGCTTTTGGACGGGTTCTGCTAATTGATTGCTCTCCGCAAGGGAAAGAAGCTTCATTTTGTGGGTGGTTGTCATGGAGTAGAGCTCTTGGTACTTGTGTAGGCTATGCAGTTGCATCAGCAATCCCTGGAAATGTTGGAACTTGTTTTGGAATTGCATTTTTTACTGCCATTTTTGGAGCCTTCGTCTTGAATCACGGAAACATTAGTGATTTAGGAGGAGCTGTGGCTGCTGGGCTAGTCAGTGACTTGCAACCAGAAACACAAGCCTGAGAATTTCTCAACACTATATATATACATTCTAGTTTTTCTTAACGTGCATTGTCTGTAATGGTTGTAAAAACTCAATGATTTAATTTTTTTTATAAATAATTTTTAAATATATAAAAATAAAAATAATAAAGTTAATAAAAATTATATATGTTATAACTTGTAAATTACATCTCAATTATTCATTGCTTTTTTAAAGCTCTTGAATCTATTTTGAGTTTTTAAATTAGGGCTTTATATTTTGGATTTGGACTTGGATGTTTAATTAATTAAGACAAAATTAATATTATTTTGAATTATTAATTAATTTCTATTAATTAATTAATTAATTAGAAAGATAAAAAAGATGTGATCTACAGTTGTACAAGCACTCCTCAAGCAGTTGTTCATGTACAAAAAAGTGAGACACCAAAGGAACTAATGGGAACATGTTAGTGGATCTTTTTTATAACCATTTGTGAAGCTTATAAAAGGAGCAAGGGAACCCAACAAAGCCTCGATCAAAAAATTCTCCAACGAATTCAATCAAACTCTTCAACGAGTCAAACAATTCAATTTTCAAAGCATTGTCTTTATTTTTCCTAAGCACAATTTATTTACATTTCCTATTAGTATAAGCTTTCATTTCAATTTAAGCAATCAAAATTCTATTTATTTTTCAAGCAATAAGGTTCTCTTTACAATTTTTTCTGCTTAAATTTACTTTAATTACACAACCAGTGAACCAATGAATCATTTACCATGGATCCAACCCACAACCTAAAAGTCAGATCAAGCGCATTTTAATTTTCAGTTGGTGCACTTCACACACCTAGCACACCTGCAATAAGTTCACAAATCAAGTTGTCAGCCAGCAAATTCGTTGCTCTTTTCTTAAAAAAAAAAGGAACCAACAATCTTTAGTGGCATGCTTGGTGGGACCACTTTTGTGCATTCCATTTTTCACCTAAGTTTTGAGAGAACACCATGACTCGAAAAACTCATTCTATTGTTGAAAAAGAAACTGCTATCGGTTCTTTGGATTCGGGTGGATCACCTATGAGAGTACGCCTTGGAAGCCTTGAAAGAGGAACATCTCCTCATGAGAAAGGAGAAATCAACTCTCTTGGTCAAAATCCCCTAGAAGTTGCACTTACCTCTGATTATCTTAATAAACGCCCAGGTAAAATAACTTTTATTTCTGATGACGTTATCATTAACTTTAGTTCTTTTGATGTGAAGGCGATGCTGTAAGTACAAAGGAATAATAGTCAGATGATGACCCAATTGCTGCAAACCATGGATATCTTCATGGAGAAGGTCACTAGAAAGAAGATTGATGCTATAAACTAACCTGTTAATCAATCTCCTACTAACAAGTATTCCGCCAAGGAGGATAATAAATCTTCGTCCAAGTGTGCTAAAGTACTTAGGGGGCAATCGCCTTGAAGTCCCTCAGGGAGCACTGACAATGGTCATGCTCTTGCTAAAGAGAGGCATCAACCACAACATCGTATAGAGGAGCCAATGCACCACCCATCAAAGGCACCACTCTAGACAAGCTACCCCACTGGCAGGCCTACAATGACTCCTAATGTTGTTTTTAGGACCACTACACCTATGAATCAGCTAGGTGTTTATAAGGTTAAGGCTAAGCCTTCTCATGCTCCTCAGTTGTTGACAAGCATAGAAGGAAGCCAAGGAACTAGAGGGGTTGCTTTCAATCCAACTCCGTAGAATACATACATTGGTGTCACTATGGTTCCTCAAACGATAGATAATCCTGTTCCTCAGATTCCCCAAGTCACCATGGACGTTCTAAGGGACGCTGTGTAGGAGATGTATGGGTCTTACCTCAGACAGGTTGACCGCCCAAAGTTTGTGAAGCTGTATTTAGAAACAATTGATAAAGAGAAACCTTATCCAAAGGGGTACAGAATTTTAGATTTCACATTATTCTCTAAAGAAGATGGACAATCAACCATGGAGCAAATAGCCAGATTCACCATCCAATGTGGAAAATTTGCCAATCTAGAGAATTTTGCTAACTATAAGTTGCAATTGTTTCCTAATTCCTTGACAAGTATAGCGTTCACCTTGTATTCACACTTTTGAGGAACTCAGTCAATTCATGGTATGAGATGGAGCGTCTCTTCCATACTTAGTTCTTTAGAGCTAAGCTAGAGGTTTGTGTGGCTGAGTTATATAGGCTGACACAAAGAAGTTGAGAAATGGCTCACTCATTTATTTGCAAGGTTTAAGAAGCTGAGGAACAGGTGTAAGGCATTCTTACCTAAACATGAATTTGTCAAGATGTCTTAGAGAGGCTTCGACTTCAAGCTGAGGAAAAAATTTCAAAGGATGGAGTTTAGAGATTTCTATGACTTGGCGACTAAGGTAGCAAAATATGAAGAGCTACTGAAAGAAGAATCACAAATGAAAAGAAGCTCACTAGGAACTTACTATCAAGAAATTCATCAGGAAATAATTGTGGTTGACTTGGTTGTTGGCTTAAGGTTAATTTTATCTCAAGATTTTGATAATTATGTAAACTAAATAAATTCGTATGTTATTTTTCTGCTAAAGTTATTTTATGCAGAAATTAAAGTCTAGGAGAAACTTAGAGTTACCTATGAGGGTACTGATCGAGTCAAGAAATCCAGAATCAATATCCTTTGGAGAGAATATGAAATATTTAGCATGAAAGAAGGAGAAACTATTAATGAACTAAATTCTAGATTCACAAACATAGTCAATCCTTTGAGAACTCTTAGAAAGGAAATTTCTAAAGATGAGCTTGTTAAGAAAATCCTTAGAATTCTACCTAAAAAATGAGATTCTATTGGAACTATTATGAACTACAAAGAGACTCCAATAACTTATGATTACTTGATGGGAGCTCTCGTTTCAGAAGAGATGAAATCCTCTTTGACTTTAGAAGATAAGAAAAAGAAAGGACTGGCTTTGAAAGTGGATTCTAGTGAAGAAAGTTCTTCTGATCTTGATAGTGATGATCTAGCGCTTGTTGCTAGAAAGTTCAAAAAGTTTTAAAAAACAGGTGGAAGGCCACAAAAAAAGTTTATCAAAAAGAACTTTTCACCTAAAAACAACAACTTGCCTAAGAAAGAGCCTTCTGAAGTGGTTTGTTATGAGTGCAACAAACCTGGTCATATCAAGCCAAACTGTCCTAAGTTAAAAAAGAAGTCCAAGAAAGAAAAGTTGAAGTAAGCATTGATAAGTCATATTTTTATAGTATTTTTAGCTTATTTTTTATTAGGAATTTTAGTATTTTTTACTTTTATTAGTTTTTCACTTAGATTTATTCGTATTTTTAAGTAAGTTCCCACGATTCTTGATAAGCTGGATTTGAAGGGTTTTTAGCAAAAAATAGCCAAAAATCGCATCAAAGAAGGTTGGGACTGAAATTGGAAGTCTAAAAGCTTAACATGGCCAACTCAGGGAAGTACACAGGCAGGCCATGCAGTGCCACGACTGTGGCACCTATTGAAAAATCAACCAGGTCGAATTTAGTTACTTAGCCCATGTAAATTTGCGACATGGGCATGGCCTATGCATGGGCTGCATGAAAATATTAAAAGGATTCATCTCAAGCATTGTTAAAACACAACCTGATGAAAGAAGACTCCTAACAGAAAGGAATCCAATTCAAATCAATTTTCTACTCGGATTCGAAGACACCTTATGAAGTCTATATAAAAAGACATTATAGTAGTAATTAGAGGATGAATTTATCATTGAATCTTATATCTTAATTCCATTCTTTCTTAGTTTTTCCTCTTTGTAAGATTTCAAGCAATCAAGTTGTGTAAAGAATCAAGGGAGCCGTCTATGCTATTGTTTGACTAGTTTTTACCTCTAAACTCTTTATCTTGTTTTATTTCCTTTAATTCTTATTATTTATAGAATTATTTTCAGATTATATTGAGTTTTATTTAATTACTATGTCTAACTAAACTCTCATACTAGGAATTTGATATAGCTTAACTTCTACCCCAATTTATGATATTAGATTTGTTTTTCTTTGTTCAAGTTATAATTTATTACTGAACTTAATGCTTCCAGGCAGAGTTTCTCCCCTGGATTGATTTATTTCATTAATCGCTATCGGAAGAAGGGT